>SSNP01000032.1:2597672-2612551 GCA_006937955.1 Pachypanchax playfairii | reverse complement strand
GGGGGGGGGGGGGGGGGGGGGTTGTATTTCTGACCTCCTGAGGACCAGTTTCCTGACTTTTACTATCTTTCTGGGGTCCGAGGGTTCTTGTGGGGACCGAAGCCTGGTCCCCATGAGGGGGACTCCCCTTTTTAGGGTTAGGGGTTAGGTTTATAGGTATGGTGTGAATAGAGTTTTAGTTAGTCTTAGGGTTAGTTATAGATCAGTAATGGTTAAGGTTAGGAAAAGGGTTTGGGTTAGGTATAAATCTAGTTACTAAAATCAATGGAAGTCAATGGACGGTCCCCATAAGGATAGCAAAACAAACTTGTGTGTGTGTGTGTTTTCTGACCTCCTGTAATAATAATCGTGTCTCTGCTGACCGTAGAATTAGATGTTTGTCGTCAAGCTGTAATAAACATAAACATTCTGTGGCTATTAAAGAATCTTCAGTGTTTAAAGGGATTTCAAAGTTGTCGCACTCTAAAATATGGGAGAATAAATCTGGCATTAAATTCTAAACTGCCACTAGAGAGAAAATTATCTTTACATGCACAGCCAGCCAGTCAGTCTCAACACTTCCTCTTTTTATCAACCTAAATATCTAATATCTAATTTGACTGATAAATTTTACAAGCTGTGAACTCAGAGACTGAAACTGGCTGTTAGGAGATGGAATAAGGATTTATGGAGGTCTGGATGTGGGACAAAGTGATTACATTTTTCCACGCTGTATTTAATGAAGTAAAATGTTTTTCCTTTAAGAATGACATGAGATTCAGTTCTGCTCTCATTTAAATAAGAAAAATGAGCGTCTTGTGTTATGAAACGTCTGATTTTCATTTGACTGATGTTGCATCTTTGACTTTAACTCTGTTGCTTTCTGAGGGATTTTAAAATCCTGGTTATTTGCACGTTTGTCCGTGTGCTGCACACTGGCAACCGTCTCATTGTTGGTTTAATTCAGTTCATGCAAACATTTCACTGATTCAACACAAGTGTACTCGGCTCTCTTGAATATTCAAGCGCCATCCCTCTTAATAAACATAATGCATCCTCGTGTTCGCATGAGTTACAACGGCAGCGTCACTTCTTGTACGTGCTTGTGTGACTCTGACGTCTGTAAAGGTGTGGTGGAACCGGGACTGTGACATGCCAAGTCCTAATCAAGAGGGTGTTGGTTTGCACAGACTTTTAAGTTTCTCTTTCTAGAGAAAGGGATGAGAAAAGGAAACACTACTGAGGGAAACAGCTGGTCTTTAAATCTCAGTCCACGTTGCCAGAGCTTTTTTTTTTTTTTTTTTTTTTAAGATTAGGGTTGACACTGATCAAGAGTTTGCAGAATTCCTGCTTTTTGTTTTTTTGTGTGTTTTTATTACTCTGTCCATCAGAGTTTCCTTTTTCAAACTTGCTGTTTCGTTTTTCCACTGAGAAAACGAGTTGTAAAAATGTTCAAAGGTCAATTCACACACGTTTTTTTTCTCCCAGACGCAGTGCTGATGTCATCAAAAAGCAATCTGCTTCATCACCTGGTAAATTCAAAACGTTCACTGTTTTTGAGTTTTGTTTCTCAAACACGGGAAGTCAACCCAGTAAAAGGGTCGAGACTGGGTCGCTCATGGGGAAGCGCTCCGGGTCGCTCACTCAGATTGCTCACGGGGCCGCCTTCCAAGCCTCTCACCTGGATCACTCGTGAGGCCGCCCTCCGAGCCTTTCATGGGGCCATCCTCCAGATTGCTCATGATGCCGCCCTCTGGGTCGCTCACTTGGATCACTCACTGCACGCCCTCAGGGTCACTCGTGGCGCCGCCCTCAGGGTCACTCGTGACGCTGCCCTCCGGGTCGCTCACTTGGATCACTCATGGCGCCGCCACCCGGCTAACTTGTTTTTCTTTTTTTCCTCCAAACTAAATGCAACGTTTCTGCCAAGGACATTATTAGGAACAGATTTTGCAGAAGAACTCTGTGTTAGAAAGACAATATTTTGTTGAAATCTGTTTTTCATTTATATTTCATTGCCAGAGGAAATGAATTTCATTTTTGCATTGATTTTTTTTTTTTTTCCTAAAGCCAATGACAGTAGATGTCTCTTATATGTGCAATAATGTGTATAAGCCTTTTCCATCACCGCTTGAGACGTGTTGTTTTTCCCCTGCAGGTTTGAAACATCGTGGTTGTGGGGAAACAAAAGGAAAACCAGCAGTCTTTGCCTAAATGGTGAAGGCACGGATCTGAACCTTGTTCTTCCTCCCTGCCTGCCTCTTCCAACGAAAACTCAACCCAAATTGGAACCTTTAATTGTGCCGGACATAAATAAATTTAAGGGGTTCAGTTTGAGTTTACGAGCATTATCTGGATTCTTCTGTGTGTCAACATGGCAAAGAAGAACAGTCAGAAAGGTTTGTGTTTCCTTTTTTCTAAATGTATTTTCAGTGAAAGTTTTGTTTTAAGCTTGTGTTTCAGTGATCATGATGCAGTTACATTAACCTGCTTCCATTTCACCAGAAAAACAACTTTACAGAGACGCAGCAGTTTTTGTCACCTTTAAATGGCTACAGATTATCTTTGGACTCTGCTCTGAATGTTTATAATGAACCATATAATCAGGAGTTTTTTTTTGTTTTTTACAGAATGGCCTCTTTTATTTTATTTAACTGGACTCAGCTGCTTCATGAATCAACCAGTTTTTAGTGCTTCTGATAATAGAAACCTTGAGGTTGATCCTTCTGTACGAACGTCTTTTTTGAGGTCTGCTTTGTTTTTTGTTTTAATCTGACGCAGATTCCAGACTGTTCAGGCACAAATGTGCTGGAGTGCTAGCTACTTGTGCTGCTAACTGAAGTGTTTGTGCTTAAATGCTTTAACAACAGGTCCTTCCACCTCCACAGTTCACTGATGCTGGCATCTTCAGTTTCACAAAGTGTGTGCACATAAATCAAATCTCTCTTCCAACCATCAGCACACATTTTGTCTCTGGGATGGATTCAGGATTTATGGTTTCTCTCTTTTTTTTTTTTTCCCTGGAAATCTCTGCTAAGATCTCTGGTGGTTCTTTTGTTTTGCAAATGATGTTCTACTGTGGCTTGCAAATACAGATCAAGGCCCGAACAGACAGTGGAGAGCAGTTCTCATGATTTTAACATTGTCTTCACAGATACATCTGGTGTGGTGTTTGATACTCGCTCAAAGATGGTCATGTCCCAGGGCGGGACAGCCGAGAGGATGAAGGAGAAGGTAAGGAGCAACTCCTCTGCTTCCACTCCCAAACCTAATTCAAATGACATATCCATTCACCTTCACTGATGGTGACGCCCGATCAGCTGTTAGTTTAGCACAAAACACACAAACATTTACAGCGAGGTTTGACGTGTATGTTGTTTGTCTTTTTTAACAGCAGTTAACCTACCAGCGTGTGTAACACACAGCTAGTTAATCAACATCCTAAGTTTCTAGGAAATCGACAACATGCCATCATATCTCCTGTGAGATATGATGGAGAACCTCTTGAGAACTGTTTATCTTAAGTGGAACAAAATAAGTTTACTGTGGTTGTGTGGCGTGTTTATGGAGTCTGGAAATGGAGCGAGTGTGATTACCTTCGCAAAGAGAAGAAGTTTTACCTGCATCATTTATTTAAGTTTGCTTGTCCTTCAGTGCGCCAGTGTGGTGTGTAAATAAAATCAGGTGCATTTCCAGACAAAAGTACATCGCTGTAAAGGGATTCTTGTTTTCCTTCACAGATCAACGCCGTGAGGGCCGTCGTCCCCAACAAAAGCAACAATGAGATCGTGCTGGTGTTGCAGCACTTTGAGAATTGCGTGGACAAGACAGTGCAGGCTTTCCTGGAAGGTATGAGGATGTCATGAATAAGCTCAAGGTTCCTCTGATCACACTTTGTTCCCATATGTGGTAGAACTGCCTGTTTGCACCTAATCTGCTATAATTTTTTTAAATATGAAACTCAACTCGTATCTAGTCATCTGCAGTTCCTGTTTTAGCCAAATTGTATGAGGGTTTATTGTTTATTTGTTTTTTTTTTTCATTCTTGCTAGTTGTGTCATGTCGCCCACGTGTCTTGAACTGTAAGAAATATTTTCATCTTGCTTTGAACTCAGGCGCTGAGTGCTGTTCGCCTTTCTTCTTTCCCAGGTTTAATTATAGAAAAGGGTTGTCCCTGTACGTCACTCTGCTTTGTTTCTTATTTAGCAGCATCCAAAAAATGCCTCTAAATATTTGTACAGTCAAAAAGGTTTCAACCTGTGACGTGTGACTGAGCGCGCCTGTTGTCATGTGTTTGTTATCCACTGCAGGGAGTGCAGACGAGATCCTGAAAGAGTGGAATGTCACCGGTAAAAAGAAGGTGAGTCGTAAAGCTCACGTTTAAAATGTCTTTGAGTCAGCATATCTTTTATAATCCCTAATTAGTTTTATTGTTTAAAGCTCATCTGTAATTAGTGTTACTGCAGTTTGTTGCTGGAATCAGTAAAACTCTGCTAAGCTGGCTCTGCAAGCTCTATGTGTAGCCCCGCCTCTTCTCGGTGACACACTTACATCTGGAGGGACATCTGATTATATTTTAATCTGATTGGAGGACGAGCCAGCAAGTGTCTGTCTTTGATGATTTGTCTTTAGCCAATCACAGTAAATCAAACTCTAGCAAATCCATTCGGTAGTAAAGCACACACATCGTTACCACCAAGAAAAGCAAAACACATCTTCACCATCAAGAAATGCACAAAGTTCTTATATTTGCTCATTTCTTTATGAAGAAATCGTCTTTAGTCCTAAAACAGAATAAATATCCGCTTTTATGCGTACATCCACGGCGCAGCCATGTTTGTTTTGCTTCGTCTGCCAATCAAACCTGAACACCCGCCCCAAAGCACACTGCTAACACATGATTGGTCTGAACATTTTTTGGACCGAAATAGACGGTTTTCAATGGAGCGGTACAAACGGATTTTCGTGAGTTTGGAAAACTCCAAATCTCACGAGAATCCACCTTGCAGAGCGAGGCTAGCACTCTGCTGTGTTTTTGTCCAAAAAATGTGAATTTGCATTGTGAGACACTTTCAAGTCACCTGACCAGAAAAGGTTGATACAAGTGCAGACGATTTACCTTCCTGCAGCTCGGTGTTTGATCTGTGTCAACATACTCATTGTGATAAAGATAACGAAGAGGTTTTAATGAAAGAGGCTTGTTTTTACATGAATGTATCCGTGTGCAGCCCAAGAAGAAAAAGAAGCCCAAGTCTCAGCCTGAGGTCTCAGCAGAAGCCGCCCAGCCTGAGGCCGCGTCGCCCGAAGGGAGCAAAGATGAGATGAATGGCTTTCACGCCAACGGATCGGTAATGGACGGGGAGTCTCTGGATTCGCTGAGTGAACAGTTGGACTCTGCTTCCTTGGATGCTGCGGAGCTGGACTCTGAAAACACTACATCCGAAACCGCCGGTAAACACAGCTTTTTATCTAAGATGTGACGAGTGATGGGAGGAAGAGGATGAAAGTATAAGAGGCTGTTGTTCATGGTATTTACTCTGTAAAGTCGATATGTTGAGTCAAAACAGACTTATAATTTACAGCTAATTCATACAGCACAGTGACGGGTGGTTTAGAAACACTTCTGACCTGCAGTTTGGGACTATTTATAGCAGCTTTTTGAAGGAATATTTTGGGTGATATTTAAACGTCTTCTCACAGGTGCAGAAGCAGAAAGTCAGAGTAGCGCTCCAAGTCCTGCTTCCCAGCAGGGAGGAAGGAATCACCCGCAGGTTTTCAGAGGCAACAAGTCCCGACACCGAACAGGCTCAAGTTTCCACCCGCCCTCCTCTTCATTAGCATCCAACACTGATGAGCACGGATCATCAGGAGTCAAGAAAATGGGTTTGAATTTTAACCTGTTTAGTTTTGTTTATAATAGAAAGTAAATATTTAGTAGATATGATCCTCTTTTAATGCCCCCCCCGATGCCTGAGACAAAATGTGTCACAGAAGTCTCACAGATTTGGTTCTCAGTACACAAACATGTTCAAGGTGTTTCAGTATGAGACTTGTCTAAGTGACTCTTTTATGTCTCATCTTCAGCTCCCAACATCGACCGTTCAGTGAAAGACCTGCAGAGATGCACCGCATCCCTGACCCGCTACAGGATGGTGGTCAAAGAGGAGATGGACTCCTCCATCAAGAGGATGAAGTTGACTTTTGCTGAACTCCAGAGCTGGTATGTCTGTTTCCTGCAGTCATCACAACAGCTGACTGCTGACGCCATTAATGCTGGAGAGAGATGTTCAATGCAGAAATTCTAGATCATATTAAATCTATGAGGAACATGTAGAACAAGTGGGTTCACTCTGGTGATTCAGGAACTTCCAGGGTGACGCTCACATGGTTGATTTATCACATGCATTTGACATGCAGCTGAAATGAATATTTCTTTTTGTGTGATAAAATACAACAAAAAACTTTTGAAAAATATATTTAGCTTTTAGCAGGTTTAAAATCATGTGAGACGGTGAATGAATGAAACACAAGTGTACTGTTTCAAAACTGAGCTGCAGGATGTCGGAAGTGTCTTCAAGTAAAACTCTGAAATAAAGCAGAGGTGAAGACTAACTTCAGTTTTATGAGTACCGTATTGATCAGAGTGAAAAATGTCTGCTAGTGTCTGCTTGGCAGTTACTGAATGTCTGCAGACATGGCGGCAGTTCATTCACTCACGAATTGGAGTCAGCACCAGCCGCAGCCCAGAGAAATCACACCGGCCTTCCATCACTGATTCTTAATAATGACAGTGAAAGTTTCAGGGTTTGAACCATCCAGCAGCTCCAGTGAACAGTGTGACATCCTTCCATGTCTGAGTGTTAATACCCTCAGAGCTGCTCTGGGCTGAGAGCAGATCAGGTTACACACACTGGCCCAAAAAAACTTTTTTTGGAGGGAAAAAGTGAACAACTTGGCACATTTTCCATCTGAAATGAGTCATTTTAAAAGCCAGTTTTGTTTCACAGTAAATCTAAACACTCTCAGGACTGTTTGACTGACTGTTTCAAGCTCAATTTGTCAAATAATCTCTGCTAGACTACGACTCTAATGCACACTGTGTGTCTGAAGTTTGAGGAAATGCGTCGTTCTGGTGTGTTTGTTGTAGATATTAGTGATTAGTAGCCAGCAGCATTAGTCTGGGGTGTCCAAATATGACACACCTGGTCGGTTTGACAGCAAAACAGGAGAGAAATTAAGATCTTGTTTTTTTTTCTTGTTCATTTTTTTTGTGTGTGTGCATGTGGGGGGAGGTGAAGAATACAGGGGTGAGCAAATGCTCCACTTTTAAAAATCAGCTTTCCAGCTAGTGTGAAATCATTAGGAAATGTTTTCATGTGGGAAAGATAAATTTTCCCTTTATGGCTGCTTTAAAGAGGCCCTTCCATTAAAAACAGTTTTTCTGAGGTTTGTGTTGAATATTTTAGCTCCACATGTGTTCTTACCTTCATAGTGGGTGTGAAAACAGGTCAACAACTTCTCTTTTAGTTTTAATCTCTCAAACTACGCAGGTGGTGATAAAACTCGAGTTCTCCCGAGTCCGAACAGCCTGTATCTGTTTCATCACAACTCATTTGTTCGTTAGTATTCATCAGCTCCCACAGTTGAAACCACGCCTAGCATGCTGCTAGCTAAAAAGCTGTTAGCATAAGACGTATCAAACAGGAAGACACTACGTCTGACGTTGCCATGCGCAGCCGGGAAGGAAACAAGAAGCCTTGCTCTCATAGGCTAGTTTGTTAGCCAATCAGAGTCCAGCAAATTCGAATAATGAATATGAACGAGCTGCTGACGAAGCAGCCTGACGGAAGGAGCCGGAACCACCCGTATTTTAATGCAGACAGATTGAAAGGTCTGTTAATCAGTGTTTCCTGATGTTTTTTAGATATAAAATGTTTCATATTACTGGTTAATACTTAAGAAATAACCAGAGAGTCCTGAAATTTGTATGAAATGGCCTCTCTAACAGAAAACCTGGTTCTAACAGGAGACTGTCCCGTCTGCAGCACGTGTCCTCTGATGGTCTGAAAATTGCAAATGATTTAAAGTGTCATGTTGATCAGAGTTCTGATTTGTCAGCGTCCCAGAGAAACTGGAGTCAGACGCTCCTGTGAGACGATGTGTTGATTGTATTTGAGTGTCGACACACAGGGCTAAGAACTATTGTTGCTGTTTTCTCAGAGCGATCCAGATTGTAGAACCAATAAGAACCATGTAAAACCACATTCTGATTATCCAAATAAATCTCCCAGCTGTCATTCCTTGAGCCTTTTGTTTAGTTCAGCAGCGTGAGCTTGTTGCTGTCTTCGGTATTTTTACCCCCGTGGGAAAGCAGTGACCCCCCCTCCCCCTTCCCCACCAGGTTAGGAACCACAATGAGTTCCGATGCTCTGCTGGATGTCTGTCAGTGTACAGAGTTCAATTTAATAACTCACTTCTTTTCTTCTTTTTTTTTTTAAAGACCAAACATGTTTTTAGTATTTGCTAAGACATGAAGATGTTCTCTTAAAACTCTTATGACACACAGATGACAATAAATGAGTCGGCGATGGTAATAATCAGATTTATCTTCCAGGGTTTTGTTTGGGAAAAGTTGTTACTTGGTGTTTCTTCTTATCCAGGAAAAAAGCCAAATAAAATTCTCTCCTTTTTTTATTTATTTTTTTAGCTTAATGGACAGAGAAGTCACTCTACTGGCAGAGATGGACAAAGTGAAAGCTGAGGCCAGTAAGTACTCCAGTTTTCCACTGTGTACTAAACTCTCCTCACACTTACCAGTAGAGCTGCTATTATTCTTCTATAATATGATCGCTCGACTCAAAAGCCTGAAGAATCTGACCTAAATCAATTCCAGAGGAAGCAAAAGAGAATGTTGTGGAACAACAAGTCCCAGTTTCCTTCAAACTGCAGCAGTGTCCTTAGGGTGCTGATGGAGTACAATCTGTGTTTGTGTACCTGCATGTATGTAACATGACAGAGCAGGACTCCATATTTGTATAAATGGGTCACTTTCTATTATTCTGTCCTCTCGGTGTGGAGTGTTGTGTGTTCAAGTCCTGGAAAAACTGAATAGTGTCAGGTGTCCAGGGAGACTCAAGGCTGTCTTTGTGCAAGGTGTGTGGTGAATTGGAAGGAAAGCAGAGAAATTCTAGTACTTCACTGACATTACAGAAGCAACGTTTCCTCAGAGTTTCCCCACATTTCTGCAACTTTAGGTTCAGTTTTTCTCCTGAGGAAGAATAAGTAATTTTTATGATTCAATAAAAACAGGATCTTTGATGATTTGGATCCCTCAGTAGCTGCCAGCTGTACCAAGAGTGTTTGGGTTTCACTAAAGCAGCAACATCTTTATTTTGACTCTTAGAAATAGCTGTGACCAATCAAGAAGCAAGATCAAATCATCTGCATCAGCTGCTACCCACCCAAAGTCATCCAAGTAAGGTCACAATGACCCGCATGAACAACGAGGCCGTAAGAATCTCTCGTTTTCTATGAAATCTGGAGTTTGTAAATATTCGTGGAGGCGGGAACTGTTTCCTACAGGAAGTTGTTACGGCTGAGTGTTTGTTCTTTTCATATGGATGCAATGGAACCTTCCTCCAGTTTACCTACAACCATCATACAAAAATTATTGTCATAAAGTAAGATATGTGAACATACCCCCCCCCCCAACTTTGCGCAACTCAGCAATTTTAAGTCATTGTTATAAAGGGCCTCCAGGAGATCATGTATGGAGATCATCACATCTTCTCTGACATTAGTGGAAATGCTGATGATGATAACACAGAGAGACTCCAGCTGCATCAAGGAGACAGACAGCCTGGTGGGTGCAGGAATGGATCTGGAGGCAGCACCTCTACAGCCAGAACCAGATTCAGGTCCATGAGCCGGACCGCCAGTTGGAAGGGATCGGAACACATCATGTTGCCTCACACATCATGAAAAACAAGAAGTGTAATATTCTGGAAACTACAGCTTTTTATCGTGGTCTGTTTTATGTTTTTGTAAAAACATGCAGTTGTTCATAATTTTAGAAGTAAATAAAAAGTAAACAATCCTTGATCATGTGCTGTTCAGGTTGTTAGGAATGCATAACACTGGTGTTCCTACGCAGAGGATTTATGTGGCACATTCATGGAAAATCTTTGACGAGACCTGATCAGAACGGGTCACAAACACTAGATTCTTATAGGTCTGCATTAAGGAGGCTGAAGGAAACTGTATAAAAATTGTTTGCAGTAGTTTGTACGAGTCATTGTGACCGAGGCTTTGGGAACATCAGTCCATAAGACCAGGTTTATGTGAGACCGAGGCTCCGCAATGGGTGACCAGTGTTTACTGACCCTACCAAAGATCTGATGTCAAACTGCTGAAAAGGTTGATACTGAATGGATCAGACCTTTTCTCACATCAGCTGCATCCTGTCCACCTGTTACCTGGTTAGTTTGTAGGATGGCTGAAAGGGTCTCCCACCAACAGTTTGGTTTCTACTCCCACAGCGGGGGTGTTCATGGCTCTGTGGATCAGGGTTACAATTTACTCAGCTAAACACACACAAACGTTTTCTGGGAAATGCTGTAAAATACTTAGTGAGCGTAAAGTCCAACTGATACTACAGCACTAAGTTCAAGTTGTTGATGTTTTGGGTTTTTTCTGAAAAACAGAAGTGTAAGAAAGGTTCTCGTGTGTTTTTCACTGACATTTACCTGAAGGTTTATCTGGGACTGATGATCAGACTGTATCTGTGGCTAGTCGGAGCCTCTCTGAGCACATAGTTCTTCATCCACCAGCGTTACAGGCTTGAAATGTTCCTGCTGCAGACAGACGAGTTGATGTTTATTCTCAGACCAGAATAAGTTTGTTCTGAAACTGAAATTTCAAACTTGGTACTGATACTCGATACTTTAACCTCAAGTTCTGGGAAACCAGATGGAGACGCTGCAGCTGGTATCTGTAGTAACAAAAATAAATATCAAAGCAAATGTATTTTCATACAGATTAGAGATCGAGTTGATGGTTTTCAGCTGTGATTTGATCTTGTTGCTGCGTTTTCAGTGATGATTCTGGACACCCGGCAGAAGAAAGCAGAAGAGCTCAGACGGCTGACGGACCGATCTGCGTCCATGTCGGAGGAGCAGCTGACTGAACTACGTGCAGACATCAAGGTACCTGCAGAACCAACTACTTCTGTTAAGTGCTTGTGTATCTGCTTCTCTTAATGTTGTTGTTTTAAAGAGGCCCTTCCATTAAAAACGTTTTTTCTGAGGTTTCTGTTGAATATTTTAGCTCCACAGGTGTTCTTACCTTCATAATGGGTGTGAAAACAGGTCAATTACTTCTCTTTCAGTTTAAATCTCTCAAACTACACAGGTGGTGATAACACCTGAGTTCTCTCGAGTCTGAATGGCCTGTATCTGTTTCGTCACAACTCCTTTGTTCGTTAGTATTCATCAGCTCCTGCAGTTGAAACCACGCCTAGCATGCTGCTGGCTAAAAGCTGTTAGCATAACGTAGCAAACAGGAAGAGAGAACGTCTGACGTTGCCATTCACAGCGGGGCAGGAAACAGTATTCCTTGCTCTCATAGGCTAGTTTGTTAGCCAATCAGAGTCCAGCAAATTTGAATAATGAATATGAACGAGCTGCTGACGAAGCAGCCTGATGGAAGGAGCCAGAACCAGTCGAATTTTAATGCAGACAGATTGAAAGGTCTGTTAATCAGTGTTTCCTGATGTTTTTTAGATATAAAATGTTTCATATTACTGGTTAATACTTAAGAAATAACCACAAAGTCCTGAAATATGTATGAAATGGCCTCTTTAAAGTTATTTGATAGAATGGATCAGATCAAAGGGAAAACAAAGTTTTATTTAATTGTAAAAAGTTTGTTTTCAAATGTGAAACTAAAATCAAAGATAAAGAAACAGAAAAACATGCAGCTGTTGTTTTGAAACATCGTGGATTTAAAAGTTGGATGTCTGTGATTCCGCAGCACTTCGTGAGTGAACGGAAATACGACGAGGACCTTGGAAAAGCTGTCCGGTTTTCTTTTGATCTTGAACCTCTGAAGTCGAACATCTCGGGTTTCGGATCAGGTACCGGATCTCGTCTTCCTTTTTACAATCTGTTTCAAACTGTTCAGCACTGCTGTGGCTTTTTAACTTACTGGTTTGAATCTTGTTTGTTTTTAGTACAAAGAGTATTTAAAACAGCAGCGTCAGACAGAAAAGTGACGTCTCAAGAACATCGTAACTGAATAAGAAACTATCTTAATCAAAGCATCTTATTTACATATTCAAATGGTCGGTGTCTTTTTTCTGTGTACCAGACGTCCGGCCTGTTTGACTGGAGCTTTGGTTTTAAAATCTGTTGTTAAATAAACGTCCCAGTTAAAGAAAATAGGTTTTTCTTTCTCATGTTAGAAAAATTCAGGTCCAGATTTAACAGTGTGATGAATTTCACAAAGATCCAGAAACTCTAAGAAAACCTGGACTGAGTTGATTTTAAGTTCTGTGGTGAGATTCAGAACGCTTGTTAACCATCATGATACGTTCACTGTTCCCGGTGAATCAGTGTTCGGTTGCGGTGCATCTGACTATGGACAGAATTATTGAATACATGATTTCCATTCAACCACTGACAAGAATCAGGAACCATAACTTAGTAGTTCTGAACTCCGACTCCTGGTGTATGTAATTAAACTGTTTCATCTTGTTTCCTTCAGTGTACCACCCACGTACAGGCTATTCGAATCGGTCCCGCTGTAGCTCCACGTCATCCTCTGTGACCAGTCCAGGTCTACTGGAGACCCCTCCTCCTCCCAGCCAGACCCAAAGTGCCCCTCCTGAAACCCGTCCTCCCCCAACTAAACAGGTCAGTTGGGAAAACAGCTCTTGGTTAAACACGTAGATCCTGAAGGAGTTTATTTGTTTGACTGACTGGATTTTTAATTCCCCCCTCAGATTTTCCAAGGAAACAGGCGCACGTTTCAGGGACAGGGGTATCACTCCGGTGGTCCCAGGTTTAACGGCAGTTCCCACCATGACAGAAACGCTGGCCGTGCAAGCAATCGCCATCAGAGCGACGGTGGCTCCTCTGGCCCCACGTCGCAGCACCCCAACAGCTACAGAGGCCCCTCCCATTCCTCCACCTCCTCCCACAACCAAGACCGACCTGCTCACAACGGGCTGCCCCAAAGGCCTCCTCGAACGCACTGCCCTTGACATTGGAAATCGTCTGCTCAATCAAACCCATCCACTACTCCTTCCACTTCCATCCCACCCCCCCACCCCCCAAAAACCCCTCCCTACTAACTCCTTTCAGTGAAGAATAGTATACAAGTTTACATACTTCAGTCAGCTGAGCTGTAGTGCCGCTTCTCTACATCAATCTATTATTCCTTCAAACTTGAAACTCTCTCACTGTTCTGTAATCGCTTCCTCTTCCATTTCTGTCCTGTTATAGTGACAGTTTCTATCTTTAGCCCCCCCCGATTGACATCACTGCTATGCTAATGTCGGTCTCTGTCTTAAGTTTCTGCAGGAAATCAGTCTGCCAGAGACTGACATGATTACCTGCAACAATCTGTGCACTATTGAAGTTGAACTTTTCGTACTTTTTCTATTTTTGCCGTGGCGCCGTCAGCTCTCTGATTTGAAGCTCAGATCTTTAGTTTTTTTTTTTCTTCTTTGATTTATTTTCCTCGTCTCCAAGAACCATTTCAATGCCTTCACCGTGGAAAGCATTGTGAAAGTGCAAAAGTAGTTCTAGAATTGACAGGGATTTCAGTCGTCTGAGTCGTAGGCGTCCAGTCAACACTACAAACTCTTGTTAATGTTTGTTTGGTAAAAACGAGACATATTAAACTGTAATTCAGTGCTTTTGTATGGCTGCTATAAACTGTAGGGATCTTGTTAACGCTGGGACTTTAGACACATCTGGACACAGAAGTTTCCTCTTAAAGTAGTAGTTTAACATTTGGTGATGCGTTCACTTCCTCTTTTTCACAGAATGAAATGTGTAAATGAAGAACATCTTGAGACCGAGCAGCAGGTTAGCTTAACTTAGCTTAGCTTAGCTTAAACAGAGGAAAAGGAGAGAAACTTTGCTGTTGGCTCTCTGAATGTAAACTGCCACTAAAAATCTTCCCAACACTTCTACAGTTTTGGTACAAAAACAACTTGGATGTTGAGATTTTTACAGAGTGAATCAAGTAAAACCAAGACTGTATTTAATCTTATAACTATCTGAACTTTAAGTGAATCATCTGCTTCATTTTGCTCATGTTTTGTTCTGGCTGCAAAGTGCTGAGCAAGCACGTCTCCCCAAATGTTAAACTATTATTTTAGAGCTCAGCCTGAAGCAGAGACGTGTCTCCCACCTGTGCGGGGGGGGGGTCTGTGGATCGTTTATTTTCTATCTAAGACAGGGCTTGTTACCTTTTGTATATAAAAACCTGTTGAAAAAAGGTTTCAAACTTTAGACAACTGAAGCTCCTTCTGATGTGCACATGTTGTTTCATACATTCAGCTGGATCTTCTTCTGCATGTGGAATTAGTTTCTTTTCTTTGTTTTCTACACGGATGGCATATTAATGTCCTGCTTGCCTTTAGTCACAGACTTCACATTTGCCTTTTTACAAACATGGATGTCTCCATCATGACTGCTTTCTGATTGGATGGTAGGTGTAGATCAAAGGTGAGAGTCAGATTTCAACCCAACGTTCTGTTTTTATAAACCCGCTGAGTAAAACTGATCATTATGATGAATGCATTGATCTCACAGATGCTCTGAATCGTCCCGTTTGAGAACAAAATAATTGTGAATACCTCACAGCTGATCCTCAGTAACCCCCCCCCCTGT
>SSNP01000032.1:2489501-2597443 GCA_006937955.1 Pachypanchax playfairii | reverse complement strand
CCCCCCCCCCCCCCCCCCCTCATGATTCCTTATATCATTGTAGTTATGTACATAGACTGAGCTGCAGAACTGTTGTGGGAAACCAGTCGTGTTACTTTATTACTTCATAAAGTGTTGTCTTACTTTAAGAAGGTTTTTGGGGAGGAAATTAATTGTAATTAAGTGTTTCCTTGTTTTCCCCAGTTTTTCTTTCATCACGGTTTTCCGTTCATAGGAATTTTTTCTTATTATTTTTGAGATTAAAAAAATGTACTCTAGTAGTTAAATTTGTGAATCTTGTGGAGAAAATAGAGCAACGTAATTGGCAGGTTTGGGTTGATTGATGCAGATTAGGCTTGACTGAAAGGTTAGTTCAGTGTTTTGGGAATATGCTCGTTGGCTTTCTCGTCAAACTTTACAGAATGTATAAAGGTTTCATGAGTTGTCTGTTGGATTCCAGTAACAGATCAAAGACCCTGTTCTGAACCGCGTGGGTCCACAGAAAAGCTCTGAAGTGTCTGGTTGCAGGTTTTCAGCTTCAGTTAAACGATCTCTAAAACAGTTTTTAATATTTGTCGAAACTCACCGTCGTTTTGATTGTTCTGGTGGCTTGTTGGTGCTAAATTAAAGATTATGAACGATGTTCATTACGACTGTAATGTTCTGCTTCGGTGAGCGATCAGTTTGTTCATCGACCCGCTCGGTGAGGTCGTCCCTCTGCCAGCCTCTCTGAAGCTTCTGTACCACCACATCTCTCTGGTATTTACTGCATGTATACACCAGAGTGTAAAGAAGGAGGTCTCCAACAAACGCTGGCTGGAAATGTCTCCTTGTTGCCTGGCAACAGTGAGTAGTCCATGGATACCCTCCTCAAACAGCAGATGTTCACATTTATTCTTGTGCTTTAACATGAAGTAAACTTCTGATTGTGTATTCTGAGACGTTGGCAGGTGGGATTTACTAAAGCTGGACGCGCTTTATTTCACAAGATGTTTCCTCCCGAGTGCTCGCGCAGGTGGTCGCTTACATCACAGAGATACTTGTAGACTGAAGTACCAAATCCTGCAACTTTCTTCAACAGCTTCTCATTTTCGTTTTCAGGCTGCGCTGTGCACTTAATACAGCACCAGAACACGTTCAGCTCTTTTAATCCAGCAGATTACTGGCGGTGGTTCTGGTTCAATCGGCTGTGATGTCACCTGCGGTGTCGGTGTCACGTCATCCACGTCTTTTGTTTTGAAACTCGGGAGGTTAGGTGGTTGTTGAAGGTGGGATCTCATCTCGTTTAACATGGCCGCCTCTTGTCCGTCCCCGGCACTTTTTATTTTGCTCCTTTACTTCAGATTCTTTACTGTATATATACATGTAGCTACTTCATGCTCACATAGGGCATTTTGTATGTGATATACAAACTAGGCATAATGGAAGTTAAAACATCTGGTTCGTTCATTCTTCCAGTAGACTCCGTGTCCTCCTTCTGAAACAACTGTAAACTCAAGTGCCTTTTCTTGTCTCCCACCGACTCCTCGACATTTCCTCCGCCAGATTATGGACCAAAGACATCGACCATCCCCGACTGCCCCGCCCTCTTTCTCCCTTTCACTGAATGGCACACTTTCATTTATTACAAATAAACTGTTTGCAATACCAACTGTGTGGGTGTAAGTTTATATTAATCACTAGATAATCATCAATCATGGCAGCGGATTTTACATGGTTTTATAAAATAAGTGAATTATTCAGTTTAAGGAGGAATAATTTCAGATTATAATTTAATGAGCAGAGTTTAATCAGCTGGACTCGTGATTTAACTTGATGAGGTTTCTGTAACTGACCAGATCTAAAACTAGTCTGTTATTAGATGTCCAGACAGGAAGTCACTTTCAGATCATTTATTTTATCTTTTAAACATTTGGCTATAATAGAAACAGAAATTTGTTGTAAATATTAAAGTAATTCAAATTCAGTTATTAGTTGGAAAGTGTCGAGTCTTGTTCCACATGGTGGAATGGTTTCAGAATAAAATAAAACTTGAGGTCAGACTGTTTTTATGCTCCTTTTATTCATTTTAAGATTTTAATCCTCCAATAAGTTTCTAAAGTCATTAATGTTTTTAACTTTTTTCAGTGATTTAGAATATCGGAGCTCAGTTGGTGTGAAAATTTAAGATTTATTTAGGTGTTAATTTTCTGTTACATTATTTTATTAATTTTAATAGATTTGATTTCAGCATTTCTTTTATCCTGAAAAATTTTGTTTTTCTCTTTTTTTTTTTTTTTTTTAAACGATTTCAGTTTGGAACAGATAAATGTTCCTTCTCTCTGTTCTCACAAATATTATCAGACTCTTGTTGACATGATCTGATGGGATTTTATCATTATCTCACACATATTTTATGTAACATCTGAAATTATTTTTAGTATGTTGGTTGCTTTAAATCTTTGCTAAAACACAGAGCTCCTCCTTTTGAATTTAGCTGTCTGTATTTGAGAGTAAATTTCAGTGAGTAAAAATCTTTGACTTTCACTTGTTATGAACTGATTTTGAGTGGGATATTTTCATGGTCAGTCACTGAGAGAATTAAATCTAATTTCAGATAAATTACTTCCTGGTCCTCCTAATAAGCCAGAGGTTCGAGAAAACTTACAGCCATGAATGTTGATTTCTAGCAGTTTGAATTGTTTTGCTCGCTAGTTTTCTTATAAACATCACTCTTTTTGAATACTTATTTGTTCTGGTTTGGATTCTGTCCTGAAGGATTTTGTTACTTTTTTGCCACTTGTTATGATGCATCACCATAGCAACAGAGACTTGTTTACAAGAAAGAACCAGAAGAGTTGAAACAAGATGTGGATGCAGAACAGGAACAAAATGAAGAGAGACGGAAGAAGTTTAAACCTTCTTCCATCAGTCAAACTGATAAGATACGATTCAGCTTTATTCATCTCACAATGGAGAAATTCACTGATACAGTGGGAGGTGCAAAAAAAGATCTGCAGTCACCTGATGGGGGCGGAGCATCAGAGCAGGTGATGTACAGGCTGAACAAACTGATAAAGAGTAAAGAGGGCTGGTTCTGTTCTGGGTCGATCCTCTAAAGGAGGATGAAAGCCGTGATGGAGAACCCTCATCATCCTCTTCACAACACAATAAGAGAGTGTCTTCAGTCAGACGCTTCTTTAGATCCAGGAACCCTCCACAGGAGATCCTTCCTGTCCACAGCTAGAACCCTCTACAAGGAGATCCTTCCTGTCCACAGCTAGAACCCTCTACAGAAGATCCTTCCTGTCCACAGCTAGAACCCTCTACAGGAGATCCTTCCTGTCCACAGCTAGAACCCTCTACAAGGAGATCCTTCCTGTCCACAACTAGAACCCTCTACGGGAGATCCTTCCTGTCCACAGCTAGAACCCTCTACAGGAGATCCTTCCTGTCCACAGCTAGAACCCTCTACAAGGAGATCCTTCCTGTCCACTGCTAGAACCCTCTACGGGAAATACTTCCTGTCCACAGCTAGAACCCTCTACAGGAGATCCTTCCTGTCCACAGCTAGAACCCTCTACAGGAGATCCTTCCTGTCCACAGCTAGAACCCTCTACAAGGAGATCCTTCCTGTCCACAGCTAGAACCCTCTACAGGAGATCCTTCCTGTCCACAGCAAGAACCCTCTACAAGGAGATCCTTCCTGTCCACAACTAGAACCCTCTACGGGAGATCCTTCCTGTCCACAGCTAGAACCCTCTACAAGGAGATCCTTCCTGTCCACTGCTAGAACCCTCTACGGGAAATACTTCCTGTCCACAGCTAGAACCCTCTACAGGAGATCCTTCCTGTCCACAGCTAGAACCCTCTACGGGACATACTTCCTGTCCACAGCTAGAACCCTCTACAGGAGATCCTTCCTGTCCACAGCTAGAACCCTCTAAAGGAGATCCTTCCTGTCCACAGCTAGAACCCTCTACAGGAGATGCTTCCTGTCCACAGCTAGAACCCTCTACGGGACATACGTCCTGTCCACTGCTAGAACCCTCTACGGGACATACTTCCTGTCCACAGCTAGAACCCTCTACAGGAGATCCTTCCTGTCCACAGCTAGAACCCTCGACAGGAGATCCTTCCTGTCCACAGCTAGAACCCTCTACAGGAGATCCCTCCTGTCCACAGCTAGAACCCTCTACGGGAGATCCTTCCTGTCCACTGCTAGAACCCTCTACGGGACATACTTCCTGTCCACAGCTAGAACCCTCTACAGGAGATCCTTCCTGTCCACTGCTAGAACCCTCTACGGGACATACTTCCTGTCCACAGCTAGAACCCTCTACAGGAGATCCTTCCTGTCCACAGCTAGAACCCTCTACAGGAGATCCCTCCTGTCCACAGCTAGAACCCTCTACAAGGAGATCCTTCCTGTCCACTGCTAGAACCCTCTACGGGACATACTTCCTGTCCACAGCTAGAACCCTCTACAGGAGATCCTTCCCGTCCACAGCTAGAACCCTCTACAAGAGATCCTTCCCGTCCACAGCTAGAACCCTCTACGGGAGATCCTTCCCGTCCACAGCTAGAACCCTCTACGGGAGATCCTTCCTGTCCACGGCTAGAAACCTCTACGGGAGATCCTTCCTGTCCACGGCTAGAACCCTCTATGGGAGATCCTTCCTGTCCACGGCTAGAACCCTCTACGGGACATACTTCCCGTCCACGGCTGGAACCCTCTGCGGGAGATCCTTCCCGTCCACAGCTAGAACCCTCTACGGGAGATCCTTCCCGTCCACAGCTAGAACCCTCTACGGGAGATCCTTCCCGTCCACAGCTAGAACCCTCTACGGGACATACTTCCCGTCCACAGCTAGAACCCTCTACAGGAGATCCTTCCCGTCCACAGCTAGAACCCTCTACAGGAGATCCTTCCCGTCCACAGCTAGAACCCTCTACAGGAGATCCTTCCCGTCCACATCTAGAACCCTCTACAGGAGATCCTTCCCGTCCACAGCTAGAACACTCTACGGGAGATCCTTCCTGTCCACATCTAGAACCCTCTACGGGAGATCCTTCCTGTCCACAGCTAGAACCCTCTACAGGAGATCCTTCCCGTCCACATCTAGAACCCTCTACAGGAGATCCTTCCCGTCCACAGCTAGAACCCTCTACAGGAGCTCCTTCCCGTCCACATCAAGAACCCTCTACAGGAGATCCTTCCCGTCCACTGCTAGAACCCTGTACGTCCACATCTAGAACCCTCTACAAGGAGATCCTTCCCGTCCACATCTAGAAACCTCAACAGGAGATCCTTCCCGTCCACATCTAGAACTATCTACAAGGAGATCCTTCCCGTCCACATCTAGAACCCTCTAGGGGAGATCCTTCCCGTCCACAGCTAGAACCCTCTACAGGAGATCCTTCCTGTCCACAGCTAGAACCCTCTACGGGAGATCCTTCCTGTCCACATCTAGAACCCTCTACAGGAGATCCTTCCCGTCCACAGCTAGAACCCTCTACAGGAGATCCTTCCCGTCCACAGCTAGAACCCTCTACAGGAGATCCTTCCTGTCCACAACTAGAACCCTCTACGGGAGATCCTTCCTGTCCACAGCTAGAACCCTCTACAAGGAGACCCTTCCTGTCCACAGCTAGACCCCTCTACAGGAGATCCTTCCTGTCCACAGCTAGAACCCTCTACAGGAGATCCTTCCCGTCCACAGCTAGAACCCTCTACAGGAGATCCTTCCTGTCCACAGCTAGAACCCTCTACAGGAGATCCTTCCGGTCCACAACTAGAACCCTCAACAGGAGATCCTGCCCGTCCACATCTAGAACTCTCTACAGGAGATCCCTCCCGTCCACAGCTAGCACCCTCTAAAGGAGATCCTTCCCGTCCACAGCTAGAACCCTCTACGGGAGATCCTTCCCGTCCACATCTAGAACCCTCTACAGGAGATCCTTCCCGTCCACAGCTAGAACCCTCTACAGGAGATCCTTCCTGTCCACATCTTGAACCCTCTACAGGAGATCTTTCCTGTCCACAGTTAGAACCTTCTACTGGAGATCCTAAATGTCCACTGCTAGAACCCTCTACACAGCTAGAACCCTCTACGGGAGATCCTTCCCGTCCACATCTAGAACCCTCTACAGGAGATTGTTCCCGTCCAGAGCTAGAACCCTCTACAGGAGATCCTTCCCGTCCACAGCTAGAACCCTCTACAGGAGATCCTTCCTGTCCACAGCTACAACCCTCTACAGGAGATCCTTCCCGTCCACATCTAGAACCCTCTACAGTAGATCCTTCCCGTCCACTGCTAGAACCCTCTACCTCCACAGCTAGAACCCTCTACAAGGAGATCCTTCCCGTCCACATCTAGAAACCTCAACAGGAGATCCTTCCCGTCCACATCTAGAACTATCTACAAGGAGATCCTTCCCGTCCACATCTAGAACCCTCTAGGGGAGATCCTTCCCGTCCACAGCTAGAACCCTCTACGGGAGATCCTTCCCGTCCACATCTAGAACCCTCTACAGGAGATCCTTCCCGTCCACAGCTAGAACCCTCTACAGGAGATCCTTCCTGTCCACAGCTAGAACCCTCTACAGGAGATCCTTTCCTGTCCACAACTAGAACCCTCTACAGGAGATCTTTCCTGTCCACAGTTAGAACCTTCTACTGGAGATCCTTCCTGTCCACTGCTAGAACCCTCTACACAGCTAGAACCCTCTACGGGAGATCCTTCCCGTCCACAGCTAGAACCCTCTACGGGAGATCCTTCCTGTCCACATCTAGAACCCTCTACGGGAGATCCTTCCTGTCCACAGCTAGAACCCTCTACAGGAGATCCTTCCTGTCCACAGCTAGAACCCTCTACAGGAGATCCTTCCTGTCCACATCTAGAACCCTCTACAAGGAGATCCTTCCTGTCCACAGCTAGAACCCTCTACAGGAGATCCTTCCTGTCCACAGCTAGAACCCTCTACAGGAGATCCTTCCTGTCCACAGCTAGAACCCTCTGCAGGAGCTCCTTCCCGTCCACAACTAGAACCCTCGACAGAAGATCCTTCCTGTCCACAACTAGAAACCTCTACAGGAGATTGTTCCTGTCCACAGCTAGAACCCTCTACAGGAGATCCGTCCCGTCCACATCTAGAACCCTCTACAAGGAGATCCTTCCTGTCCACAGCTAGAACCCTCTACAGGAGATCCTTCCTGTCCACAGCTAGAACCCTCTACAGGAGATCCTTCCTGTCCACATCTAGAACCCTCTACAGGAGATCCTTCCCGTCCACATCTAGAACCCTCTACAGGAGATCCTTGCCGTCGACAGCTAGAACCCTCTACGGGAGATCCTTGCTGTCCACAGCTAGAACCCTCTACGGGAGATCCTTCCCGTCCACATCTAGAACCCTCTACAGGAGATCCTTCCCGTCCACAGCTAGAACCCTCTACAGCAGATCCTTCCCGTCCACAGCTAGTACCCTCAACAGGAGATCCTTCCCGTCCACATCTAGAACCCTCTACCGGAGACTCTTCCTGTCCACAGCTAGAACCCTCTACAGGAGATCCTTCCCGTCCACAGCTAGAACCCTCTACGGGAGATCCTTCCCGTCCACATCTAGAACCCTCTACAGGAGATCCTTCCCGTCCACAGCTAGAACCCTCTACCTCCACAGCTAGAACCCTCTACAAGGAGATCCTCCCTGTCCACAGCTAGAAACCTCTACAGGAGATCCTTCCTGTCCACAGTTAGAACCTTCTACTGGAGATCCTTCCTGTCCACGGCTAGAACCCTCTACACAGCTAGAACCCTCTACGGGAGATCCTTCCCGTCCACAGCTAGAACCCTCTACGGGAGATCCTTCCTGTCCACAGCTAGAACCCTCTACGGGAGATCCTTCCTGTCCACAGCTAGAACCCTCTACGGAGGGCCTTCGCGTCCACATCTAGAACCCTCTACATGAGATCCTTCCCGTCCACAGCTAGAACCCTCTACAGGAGATCCTTCCCGTCCACATCATGAACCCTCTACAGGAGATCCTTCCCGTCCACAGCTAGAACCCTCTACAGGAGATCCTTCCTGTCCACATCTAGAACCCTCTACGGGAGATCCTTCCCGTCCACAGCTAGAACCCTCAACAGGAGATCCTTCCCGTCCACATCTAGAACCCTCTACAGGAGATCCTTCCCGTCCACAGCTAGAACCCTCTACAGGAGATCCTTCCCGTCCACATCTTGAACCTCTACAGGAGATCTTTCCCGTCCACAGTTAGAACCTTCTACTGGAGATCCTTCCCGTCCACATCATGAACCCTCTACAGGAGATCCTTCCCGTCCACAGCTAGAACCCTCTACAGGAGATCCTTCCTGTCCACATCTTGAACCCTCTACAGGAGATCTTTCCTGTCCACAGTTAGAACCTTCTACTGGAGATCCTTCCTGTCCACAGCTAGAACCCTCTACACAGCTAGAACCCTCTACAGGAGATCCTTCCTGTCCACAGCTAGAACCCACAACAGAAGATCCTTCCCGTCCACAACTAGAACCCTCTACAGGAGATTGTTCCCGTCCAGAGCTAGAACCCTCTACAGGAGATCCTTCCCGTCCACAGCTAGAACCCTCTACAGGAGATCCTTCCTGTCCACAGCTAGAACCCTCTACTGGAGATCCTTCCTGTCCACAACTAGAACCCTCTACAGGTGATTGTTCCTGTCCACAGCTAGACCCCTCTACAGGAGATCCGTCCCGTCCACATCTAGAACCCTCTACAAGGAGATCCTTCCTGTCCACAGCTACAACCCTCTACAGGAGATCCTTCCCGTCCACATCTAGAACCCTCTACAGTAGATCCTTCCCGTCCACTGCTAGAACCCTCTACGTCCACAGCTAGAACCCTCTACAAGGAGATCCTTCCCGTCCACATCTAGAAACCTCAACAGGAGATCCTTCCCGTCCACATCTAGAACTCTCTACAAGGAGATCCTTCCCGTCCACATCTAGAACCCTCTAGGGGAGATCCTTCCCGTCCACAGCTAGAACCCTCTACGGGAGATCCTTCCCGTCCACATCTAGAACCCTCTACGGGAGATTCTTCCTGTCCACATCTAGAACCCTCTACAGGAGATCCTTCCCGTCCACATCTAGAACCCTCTACAGGAGATCCTTCCCGTCCACAGCTAGAACCTTCTACTGGAGATCCTTCCCGTCCACATCATGAACCCTCTACAGGAGATCCTTCCCGTCCACAGCTAGAACCCTCTACAGGAGATCCTTCCTGTCCACATCTTGAACCCTCTACAGGAGATCTTTCCTGTCCACAGTTAGAACCTTCTACTGGAGATCCTTCCTGTCCACTGCTAGAACCCTCTACAC
Source organism: Pachypanchax playfairii (assembly GCA_006937955.1). Taxonomy (NCBI): domain Eukaryota; kingdom Metazoa; phylum Chordata; class Actinopteri; order Cyprinodontiformes; family Aplocheilidae; genus Pachypanchax; species Pachypanchax playfairii. The sequence goes on along the minus strand of SSNP01000032.1, from coordinate 2,588,109 downwards.
AGCTAGAACCCTCTACGGGAGATCCTTCCCGTCCACAGCTAGAACCCTCTACGGGAGATCCTTCCTGTCCACAGCTAGAACCCTCTACTGGAGATCCTTCCTGTCCACAACTAGAACCCTCTACAGGAGATTGTTCCTGTCCACAGCTAGACCCCTCTACAGGAGATCCTTCCCGTCCACAGCTAGAACCCTCAACAGGAGATCCTTCCCTGTCCACATTTAGAACCCTCTACAGGAGATTGTTCCCGTCCAGAGCTAGAACCCTCTACAGGAGATCCTTCCCGTCCACAGCTAGAACACTCTACAGGAGATCCTTCCTGTCCACAGCTAGAACCCTCTACAAGGAGATCCTTCCTGTCCACAGCTAGAACCCTCTACGGGAGATCCTTCCTGTCCACATCTAGAACCCTCTACGGGAGATCCTTCCTGTCCACAGCTAGAACCCTCTACGGGAGATCCGTCCTGTCCACAGCTAGAAACCTCTACAGGAGATTCTTCCCGTCCACAACTAGAACCCTCTACAGGAGATCCTTCCGTCGACAGCTAGAACCCTCTACAGGAGATCCTTCCTGTCCACAGCTAGAACCCTCTACGGGAGATCCTTCCCGTCCACAGCTAGAACCCTCTACGGGAGATCCTTCCTGTCCACATCTAGAACCCTCTACTGGAGATCCTTCCTGTCCACAGCTAGAACCCTCTACAGGAGATCCTTCCTGTCCACAGCTAGAACCCTCTACAGGAGATCCTTCCTGTCCACATCTAGAACCCTCTACAGAAGATCCTTCCCGTCCACAGCTAGAACCCTCTACAGGAGATCCTTCCTGTCCACATCTTGAACCCTCTACAGGAGATCCTTCCCGTCCACAGCTAGAACCCTCTACAGGAGATCCTTCCTGTCCACATCTTGAACCCTCTACAGGAGATCTTTCCCGTCCACAGTTAGAACCTTCTACTGGAGATCCTTCCTGTCCACTGCTAGAACCCTCTACACAGCTAGAACCCTCTACGGGAGATCCTTCCCGTCCACAGCTAGAACCCTCTACGGGAGATCCTTCCCGTCCACATCTAGAACCCTCTACAGGAGATCCTTCCCGTCCACAGCTAGAACCCTCTACTGGAGATCCTTCCTGTCCACAGCTAGAACCCTCTACAGGAGATTGTTCCCGTCCACAGCTAGAACCCTCTACAGGAGATCCTTCCCGTCCACATCTAGAACCCTCTACACGGAGATCCTTCCTGTCCACAGCTAGAACCCTCTACAGGAGATCCTTCCTGTCCACAGCTAGAACCCTCTACAGGAGATTGTTCCTGCCCACAGCTAGAACCCTCTACAGGAGATCCTTCCCGTCCACATCTAGAACCCTCTACAGGAGATCCTTCCTGTCCACATCTAGAACCCTCTCCAAGGAGATCCTTCCTGTCCACATCTAGAACCCTCTACAAGGAGATCCTTCCTGTCCACAGCTAGAACCCTCTACAGGAGATTGTTCCCGTCCACAGCTAGAACCCTCTACAGGAGATCCTTCCCGTCCACAGCTAGAACCCTCTACAGGAGATCCTTCCTGTCCACAGCTAGAACCCTCTACTGGAGATCCTTCCTGTCCACAACTAGAACCCTCTACAGGAGATCCTTCCCGTCCACAGCTAGAACCCTCTACAGGAGATCCTTCCCGTCCACAGCTAGAACCCTCTACAAGGAGATCCTTCCCGTCCACATCTAGAACCATCTACAAGGAGATCCTTCCAGGCCACAGCTAGAACCCTCTACAGGAGATCCTTCCCGTCCACAGCTAGAACCCTCTACAAGGAGATCCTTCCCGTCCACTGCTAGAACCCTCTACAGGAGATCGTACCCGTCCACAGCTAGAACCCTCTACAGGAGATCCTTCCCGTCCACAGCTAGAACCCTCTACAGGAGATCCTTCCCGTCCACATCTAGAACCCTCTACAGGAGATCCTTCCCATCCACATCTAGAACCCTCTACAAGGAGATCCTTCCCGTCCACAGCTAGAACCCTCTACAGGAGATCCTTCCTGTCCACAGCTAGAACCCTCTACTGGAGATCCTTCCTGTCCACAACTAGAACCCTCTACAGGAGATTGTTCCTGTCCACAGCTAGACCCCTCTACAGGAGATCCGTCCCGTCCACATCTAGAACCCTCTACAAGGAGATCCTTCCTGTCCACAGCTAGAACCCTCTACAGGAGATTGTTCCCGTCCACAGCTAGAACCCTCTACGGGAGATCCTTCCCGTCCACAGCTAGAACCCTCTACAGGAGATTGTTCCCGTCCACAGCTAGACCCCTCTACAGGAGATCCGTCCCGTCCACATCTAGAACCCCCTACAAGGAGATCCTTCCTGTCCACAGCTAGACCCCTCTACAGGAGATCGTTCCTGTCCACAGCTAGAACCCTCTACAGGAGATCCTTCCCGTCCACAGCTAGAACCCTCTACAGGAGATCCTTCCTGTCCACAGCTAGAACCCTCTACAGGAGATCCTTCCCATCCACAGCTAGAACCCTCTACTGGAGATCCTTCCTGTCCACAACTAGAACCCTCTACAGGAGATTGTTCCTGTCCACAGCTAGACCCCTCTACAGGAGATCCGTCCCGTCCACATCTAGAACCCTCTACAAGGAGATCCTTCCTGTCCACAGCTAAAACCCTCTACAGGAGATCGTTCCTGTCCACAGCTAGAACCCTCTACAGGAGATCCTTCCCGTCCACAGCTAGAACCCTCTACAGAAGATCCTTCCCGTCCACAGCTAGAACCCTCTACAGGAGATCCTTCATGTCCAAAGCTAGAACCCTCTACAGTAGATCCTTCATGTCCACAGCTAGAACCCTCTACAGGAGATCCTTCACGACCACGGCTAAAACCCTCTACAGGAGATCCTTCCCGTCCACAGCTAGAACCCTCTACAAGGAGATCCTTCCCGTCCACAGCTAGAACCCTCTACAGGAGATCCTTCCCGTCCACAGCTAGAACCCTCTACAAGGAGATCCTTCCCGTCCACAGCTAGAACCCTCTACAAGGAGATCCTTCCCGTCCACAGCTAGAACCCTCTACAGGAGATCCTTCCCGTCCACAGCTAGAACCCTCTACAGGAGATCCTTCCCGTCCACAGCTAGAACCCTCTACAGGAGATCCTTCCCGTCCACAGCTAGAACCCTGTATAACAACACTCTGAAGAAACACTGACTTACTACATTTAATTTCTCTTTGGGGATTAATAAAGTCTGTTAAATTAACAGATAATGTATAAATAATGAATCAGTAACACTTTGTTTGGTTTGAGTACATGTTCCTCTACTTTATGAGTTTAACAAACAGGATTGATTTGGAACACTTTCCCTACAAAACAACAACAACGTAAACAAAGCACTCAAACCCCTTTCCACACACGACCAGCTGTAACTTTCACAATACGACCAACAGCTCATGCAGAGAGCTCACACACACTCTAACGACTTGTTTTTGGATTGAGATTACACACACGTTCACACACGCCCTAACACAAGAGGAAAAACGTCCAGCTCAACAAGCACTGACGTGAAAACACACTCATCTTACATGCAAAGTTTCACTCAAACAACCCAAAGGCTGTTCCGTTAGAAACAATTCATTTTACTGGCTTTAGTCCTCACTAAGCAAAAAATCAAGATTTTCAGTATAAAAGCATGATTTATTGTACATTCATTTCTTATTTTATTGGACAATATTTACAGCTTATGTATACTTTTTTTACTGATTTAATATTTTAAACAACTTTATCTTCCACATCTACTGTATATCTTCATTTTAAGAGTCAGGGTAATTTTGTGGCCCTCCACTATTTAATTTTATTAGGAGTGATAGGGAAATGGTTGCAGATCCATGTGAGAGGCATTAGTTTTATTTGATGGATTAACTTGTCTTAAAACCTTAAAACATCTAGAAACAGATGTTTATACTATCAAAATATAAAAAATAAAATCAAGATGTTTGGGAAGTTGGAAAAATATGAACATGATGTTTTTACCCTGGTGCTTCGATATCTTTAAGAGAAACAATGTTTACCTGCTTAATTAGAAACAAAATGAGGGATATTTCTTTAAACATTGGTATGTTTGAACGTTGTCACCTTCGCAACACTTTTTTAGTTGCTATAGTGACCAAAATGTGAGGCTTTTTGGGGGCGTTTTTTGAAAAACTGCTTGGTTGCCATTTTCTTTTATATATTACTATGCCAAATATAACTTAGTCAAACCTAAATAACTTTTTTCCCCAATAACTGGAGACACATCTCCTGAAAAATCAAACTCTTTCACCGCCGTAATGTAAAGTGCAAATTAAATGTGTTTTTTTAAATAAACATGGTCTTGAAAGAATTAATATTTATTATTTTAAGGCAAATATATTTATTTTATATGTGGACAATCACCAGCATCCTGCAGGCCTCCAAACAGTGATGCTCCTCCCAGAAAGCAGCCATGTCTCCTGCTGGATGGGTACTCCGGAGGCTCCTAGTCTTCCAGATGTTTCTTCAGGTCACATAATGAAGGACTCAGATGGGGTCTTCAGCTGTTGTAGCCCATCCGCCTCAAGGTTGTGCGTGTTGTGGCTTCACAAATGCTTTGCTGCATTCCTCGGTTGTAATGAGTGGTTATTTCAGTCAAAGTTGCTCTTCTATCAGTTTGAATCAGTCGGCCCATTCTCCTCTGACCTCTAGCATCAACAAGGCATTTTCGCCCACAGGACTGCTGCATACTGGATGTTTTTACCTTTTCACACCATTCTTTCTAAACCCTAGAAATGGTTGTGTGTGAAAATCCCAGTAACTGAGCAGATTGTGAAATACTCAGACCGGTCCGTCTGACACCAACAACCATGCCACACTCAAAATTACTTAAATCACCTTTCTTTCCCATTCTGACATTCAGTTTGGAGTTCAGGGGATTGTCTTGACCAGGACCACACCCCTAAATGCATTCAAGCAACTGCCATGTGATTGGTTGATTAGATAATTGCATTAAGGAGAAATTGAACAGGTGTTCCTAATAATCAATCAAATAGACAGGCTGGTCGGTCAGTCGGTCGGTATGCAAGACAAATAAAAATCCATTACAAATGCACAAAGAACACGTGCAGTACCAAACTCACCCACCTGGTGTCGTCATCACAACATGTTTTACTGGGAATAACACTGCTCTGTTGTTCAGGAGGAACTTTGTGGTTATGATGGTGGAGTTTGAGAAGGAAGTCAGCTGACCACAGGAAAGATCTTTGTATTGAGCTGATGTACAGAAAACAGCTTGCAGGACGGATGTTCAGGTCAATGAACTTTGTTACTTCAACACCTTTAACAATCTGTGTCTTTGTTCCAACAATGTTTTCAACCTGAAACTTCCAGCCTTTGTCAGAACTGAAGAAGCCTATGAGGAAAAGTGACGTGTTTTGTTTTTGTTTATAAAAGAAGAAAAAGTCCATTTGGCTTCTTTTACTGAAAGAAGTGGTAAACTCAGTTCAAGTTACGGACTCGGGTTACTCCAAGTTATTTACTAAAGTGATCTGATCCAGTTCACTGGAGTTATACTGTACATGTGGATTAAAATTCAGACACATTTTGTACCTTATGAATCTGGTTGGTAGACCTGAGTGTCAGGACGTTCTACAGGGTGATGCACTAAACATCAGACTTTTTGATGAATAGAGCAAATTTGAAAAAATCTCTAGTTTTTCCAGTTCTGGTCAAAGTGTCAGTTATTGGCATTCTGTTAAGTGACTCGCTGCATTTTCATTTTCTTCCATCTGAATCTGAGATTACAGTATAAAATGAGTGAAGAAACCACCAGGAGTCCCAACAGACTGTCCTCTGTTAAATGAAATAATAAACTCACCTCAACAGTATCACTGTCTTCCAGATGTGGATAAAGTCTTTTATTCAAGTTTTTTTAAAGCTATAGTGTGTAACTTTTACATGTCCATGAATGTCCGTTTCAGCCAAGCCACTATTAGAGATGACACAATGCAGATTAAGCCGATCGGCTCCTCAAACATCTCACGGTATTTTTCAATATATATCATTTTTACTTTGCGTGTCGACCGGCGACATTCCCGCGCTGTCCTGCAGGAAATTACATTTTTTACGTCACAACAAGAAGGGAGGGGGAGGACGAGCGGAGAGTCTCGTAGCAGGAGGCAGAGTGCAGGCAGAACGGGAAAGCGACATGGCGGAGAAGCCAAAGAAACGGCCGAGACACACTTATCAGGAAGTTCTTCCGAAGAGTCCATCTTTTTTCAACAGCTGTCCTTATTCAAACAGAATAAAAATGTTGTGGAATCGCGAATCACAGCGGCAGAGGGATAGCGGTTGGGGGAAGGGGGGTGGGAGGGGGGACAGGTGGGCGTACGTCATATGGAAGCACCAGCTTCATTGTTGTAATAACGCAAAATTCCGCTAGGGGGCGACAGAAGTTACGCACTATAGCTTTAATATCTATATATTTCCTTCATCAACATGAACCTGCTGGTTTCCCAGAGTCCAGACCAGACTTTTACACATTAACACCGTTCACTGGGATGTTGTGCTTCTCACTTCCAGGCAGATGATCCTAAAGGGCTCATGCTAATGGTACCGCACCTCCCTACCTGGTAGAGCTTCTTAACCTTTACCGGCCCAGGAGATCTCTGAGGTCAGCGGGTCTGATGCTTTTAGAAGTTCCTAAATCCAGATTCAAAACTAAAGGAGAGAGGACCTTTGCTGTAGCTGCACCCAGACTATGGAACACAACCGATTCTCCACAAGCTCAGGAACTTTTAAATCTGCTCTTAAATCCCACCTCTTCTCTTTGGCTTTTAACAAGATTTAATTTGATTGTTTTTATCAACGAGGTGTTTTATGTATTTTTAGAGCTTTTATTCTATTTATGCTGTTTTACTGTTTTTATTTTTTGGTCAATCTTGGTTGTTTTTAAATGTGCTTTATAAATAAACTTGACTTGACGGTACGTGTACTGAGATGAACTAAATCTACAACCAAAGAAAAATCCTAAAACACAAAGTCACTTGATGTGTCTGTTTTAATGAAATAATGAAATGGTACAAACTGTTTGGTCACTGCTTCAGAAATGATGCATCTCCTGTTGAGTTGGTCTGTACAAACACTCAGTAGGATACAGGATGAAAAGCCAAATGCAAGTCAGTATAAAATGAAAAGGTAAATGAAACATCTCTGGTCCCAAAGCAGCTCACAGTCCCATCACAGAGGGAAACACAGCAGCGCCTGTAGAAGGAAGGAAAGTACATTCAGATTCTCTGGAAGTTCTCGCTCCGAAATAAACACTGAAATCAGCTTCTGTCAAACTCGTGTCTTTCTGCGCTACCTTGACTATCTGATGTATCCGAATCTGGGACTTTCCAGTCCAGCTGGCGGCCTTTCTCGTAGAGTCCCTTCAGGACCTTCCTTACGTCATCATTCCCACCTCCACGACTCAGCTCCAGGTACTTCCTGTACAGCTGTAGGGCAGTGCGTGCATCCTCTATGCTATCATGGGTTTCCCCCTGAATGTTGAGATCTTTTGACAAAATTTGGAAAACAATCAGGAACGACTAGTTATAACAACTCCTGCAGCAGCATTCCAGCTCCCCAGCTTCAGTTTACACTGGAGATATTCCAGGTATGCAAGAGTAGAAATAAAACAAACTCTAGTGTCGACTTATTGTTGGAGTTCAGAGAAAGTTTTTTAATGTGGAATATTATTTGATCTGAATTTTACAAATCAAGTATTTAAGGTTGGAACATGTTCCAGATCATCATCCTTCCACCACCGTGTTTAACAGCATGTATGATGTGTTTGCTGTTTGATTTTATCCAGATACAGTAAGTTACAGTCTCATTAAGTCTCATCTGTCTAAAGAACTTTGTTCCAGAAATCTCAGGGTTCATTCAGATGCAACTTTGTAACCCTACGCCATGTAGCCTGTAAACCAATGACTGGGTGTTTCTCAAAGCCAAGGAACCTTGCCTTGATGCCTTGGTCCCGCCCCGGTTGCCTAGGAGATACGTCATCGGGACCCGCCAAGGCGCGTTCCAATGTTCATTTGCTACCGAGGCATCTGTACTCGGTTTGCCTGCTGTTTAGCTAACATACCAAGGATACATGGGACGTGCCTTGATGCCTTCCCTCGGTGACAAATTTCCCAGAATACATTGCGGTATTTTCAAAAAACGGCAGTTGAGGAACCGACAGCAGCTACTTCAAAGGTTTAAATGTAAGTTAACTGATTGTTGCTATCAGGCTTATATTAAATTTTTTTTTTTTTATCCAAAGCAGTTATACGGTTGGTTAGTTGCTTTGTAGCTGTAGCTTCGGTGGCTAAAAGGTATTAACTTGTTTGCACATTTATTTTATTTTTATTAACATTTCTAGCTCCATGGGCGATGGGCAGGACGTAAACATTGTGCGTGAGCAGGCAGCCGGGGTCACGTGAGTGAAGTCTGTTCCAGTGTCCTCGCAAACAAGACGCCTCCTCTACTAAGGCAGTTCCTCGGTAAGCAAGGTTCTTTGGCTTTGAGAAACACCCACTGTCTCCTATCATGAAACATTAATAAACAAGTCAAAAAAGGACAAAATGTCTTTTGATATCTGGATTTACCTAGAAAATACCAAGCGAGGAACCTCAAAGAAATCATTCTCTTGCGAGGCAAATGAAACAAGTAGACAGTGTCAATGACTTGATCCTTCGGAACCTTTAAAAGAGCAAAGAAATAAAATACATTTATCACTCCTGAAAAAACACAAACGTTTCAGGTAAAACTACCGAGTTGACTTTAAAGGTCCTGTATCATGCAAAATCAACATTTTGGAGCTTTTAATCATGTTGTGATTTTATGTCCTTATTCAACCCTCCAGAGTGGTTTTTAGCTGCTCCACTCTCTCCTAGAAAACTACTGATTGTAACATCGTGATGTAACAATGTTACACCAGGACCTGCCGGCGTGTCCATGCTGCCCCTGCAGATTGAACACGTGTGCCGAGCTACGAGAATCTGAAGCAAAGACACTAAGCACCACCATGGGCCTTGTTTATGGGGGGACATGTCCCCCCCATGTTTTTGAGAGGGGGGAGACAAAATGTGCTTTGTCCCCCCCCCATGTTTTGCTGAACAAAACAAAGTAAAAAGTGGAAATTCGCTAGTTTCTTATAAAAATAAAATAAATATATATCATGAAATATGCAGTCAGAAATGCTTCAAAAATCGCCTCCAGCCACCTGTAAGTCGTTGAGTTCTAGGGGCCGCTTAAGGCCCCCAGACCCCCGGGCGCTAGTGCTTCGGCCCTTCGGGCCTCGCATTGACCCCCCATTATATCATATCAAACAAGACCCCTGAGCACCACCGTTTTGTAGTAATTTACTTTCTAAAATGTCTCAGTGAAAAAGTTCATTTGGCTGCGAGAGTTACAGGAATTTATTCACCATTTTATTATTCAGGCAGCTCGAGGGGCAGCACTGATGGGGGGGTTAGGTAAACTAAACATTTTAATAACTCGAGAATACATTTCAGGACAAATGAAGTCTATATAACACCAAAGGTAATATTTTATCAAACGTCCCTATACCAGACGCTGAAAGCTGTAATAGCAGGATACAGAAGCTTCAACTAGAACATAGTAACAGGAAAGATAACACACCAATAAATTGATGACCCGGAAGTCCTTCTGCAGACCGTGACCAACAAAGCGAACTCCCGTGTCGATGAGGAAGCGCAGCTTCAGATACGTGGACTTCAGAGTGGTTAAATGCTTCGAGGAGATTTTAGCATCCAGGTCTCCTGGTTTGATTCCAGAATATTGAGTCAAATAGTCAACCACCTGAAATAACAATGAACTGTGTCTGTTTGCAGCAATTTGTTTTACAAACAGCTGTTAAAAATTACAATGTGAATCATTAGATTTTTATAAGGACGCTCAGTCTGAACGAGAGCAAACTCCATAGAGCCAGTGATTCTTTTTCATTTATTAATCATCTTCTTGATGTTTCTACCTGCTCCTGAGTGGAGATGTAATCATCAATGAAGGGAACCCCCTCGTTGGGCCCCTGACCCCTCACACAGGTGATCCTGGCCACTGACATTTGACTGGGTTTTATAGTTGACTTGGTGCCGTCGCTGCGCAGCTCTGCCTCTTCCTGCCGACAAAAACAGTCAGGTGATGTTTAAAATAAGTCCAAACTACAAAGTTTTACACTTTGTCTGCTTTTAATTTAAACATAAAATAAGAAATTTCCTTCCTGAAAGGAGAATAAATACATCAACAGCACTGTATGAGACTTTTCTAATAAAAATAACCACCAGAAACGTGGGATGGTAAAACACACCTGATTGAGTGTGACGAACTCGGCGTCCAACCCCACCAGGTCGCCTGCCTGCGGCATCTCACTGACCATGAGAGGGATGAAAGTGGCGTGACTCTTCCTCTGCTTCCGAGCCAGCGAGGCCTCCGTCAGCAGCACACTGGCATCTATAGGATTTTTAACTACAACCAAAACAGTGACGTCTGAATGAGCTGAACAGAAAACAGAACCTGTTTGATCTGAAGTCCTGAAACTTACTGCGGAGGTCATATTTGGTGTGGTAGTTCCTCTTGGCGTAATAGAGGATGGCTGGAACTTTCCAGCTCACATCAAACTGTGCAGCTTCAGTCTGCAGCAAACAAAAACACAAACGTTTAACCTGACCATTAACACGACGTTTCATTAATAAAACATGTGGGAAAAGCGTTACCTTGTCGATGGGTTCAATTAGGAAATCATTAAAGAGATACCACTGCTGGTGAGTGACTCCCTGAAAGACACGCGTCATTTCAAACATAAAATCACTCAAGCTGATTATTCCAACATCAGCTGTTTGCACTTTTAAACTTACCTCTTTTCTTTGGTGGTAGGTCTCACTCACTTTGATGTGTGCAACCAGGTTCCCACCTGTACGCACGTCCAGGATGTGGGGCACCGTGACCACAAGATCATAAAGCGAAACCCCCTCAGCCTCTTCGGCAGCGCTCAACTAGAGATTGATCCATTAGAATGGGTTAAACATATGGAGGAAAATCTTAAATCTTTGTTTTTTTTCACAGAGAATATAAAAAAACAGCTCTTCACCTCCTCTCCCTCAGAGCAGATGCTGATCTCCAGTCCCTGAGTTTTGTTAATAGACATCTTCAGAGTGGCCGGGATCCAAACGTGTCGCAGATCTTCTGCCCGAATGTCAAAAGTGAAGCCCTCCATACTACAAATCTCCTCCCCACTGTGTGAAGGTGTGAAAATGCAGCTTTGATTGGAGTAAAGACACAATCAGCTGATCCAAACACAACCGTCATTCATTTATTCAAACTAAACTGAAAAAGCAAAAGATTATTTCAGCTAATCAAAAAGTAAATATTGGTACGAAAAAAGATCAGAACTTAGAAACTTTGAAGGTTTCTATCAGGTATTTTCCTACTTTACTCAAAATGACTTTGATTGTTCAAACAGATATCAAGAATATAAGGTCCTTACTCCAAGCACCACTCAGTAGAGATGGGTGGGGGGTCATTAGGTTTAGCAGGTTCCATTGCTTCTTTCTGCATCGCTTTGTTGAACGCATACTGTAAAAAACAACCAGAAACCAATAAATTATTCATGTAACCAACAAACTAGAAATCCAGGATTACATTTCAAAAATGATCCAACAAACTAAATGTTACCTCTGCCTGAACTTTCCAGAATTCTGCCTCTTTAGCGCTGTTCACCTCGCAGTTTATGACCAGAACATCTGGCAGGCATCGAATGTTGCGTGTTTGCACCTGCGGGCAGGAGAAAAACACGATGATCTGATCCCGCCATGTGGGCGACACGCGTGTGCGACCTGTTGGAATGCGAAGTAAAACTCACTGTAGGCTGATACTTCTCACAGTTTTCACACCACGCCTGAGTGCTCTGCTCCAAACAGATGCTTTTCTTCAGGATCTCCGCAAAGTCGTACTCCTTAATGGTTTTTTCTGAGGAGGCAAATTAATATACTTTCAACAAACATTTCCTCTTTATCAGATCACCAACATTACTGTGGGAAAAAGCCAATCGGACTCACCCTGAGAGGTCTGCTCGGGGTAATGCATGGTGAAGAGCAGCGTGAGGGAAGTTCGGACCGTTTCTTTACCACAGCGGCACAAACTGCTGTTCTCAACTTCACAACCAAACAGCTTTCCAATGGCCGACTCCCCAGACGAGCCCAGCGAGCTGCAATGAAAAACAAAACGCATACACCAACCTTTTACTCCACTTTTAGATTCTCGTGTTGGTTTTGTGTCGAGAACAGCTGGAGACTCTGTTCTGACCTGCTGCTGGCTCCCCGGTAGGCCTGCGGACCCTCCTGCTCCTGAGTCTCCTGGTGCAGCTGGGTGAGGATGAAACGGTTCCAGCTCTGGATCAAGCGGCCGAGTTTGGCTTTTCCTGTTTGCTCATCCGAGTCTGCGAGGATCAGACCTAGAGCTGAAGCTTCAGGGATGGTGCGAAACGCTCGGAGGAAGTTACTGGCCTGAACGGGGACATGAACTGGTTTTTAGCTCCAACACAAAGCGGGTGATATTTTAAGGGCCGTGAACCAAATACAGGATCGAGCGTCACCTGACACGGATCTCCTCGTGACAAATCCAACATGTGGAAGAGGAAGCCGAGTTCACAGGCCAAACAAAACTCCTTCTGGCACAAATGATTCTGCACCAGACACCGGATTGGCTCCAGGAAATACAAAACCTGATGAGTCGAAACACGCAGGATCAATAACCGCTATTATCTTGAGTAAAAAGGTTTGAACAGAACATCCCGGGTGTCTTACGGTTACCTGAATCATGCAGTTACAGTAAGCGTTGGGGATGTGCGGCTCAAGGCCTGCAAACAAGGTTTTGTTGTAATGTTTGAAGTCAAAATCCTCAAGTCCAAGTTTAGAGTATTTGATTGTGACCTGATGCAGAACAAAAACACGAGATATTTAAACCAATAAACTATTTTTGTTGTGCAAGAATCAGAATGAAATAATAAAGATGTTCCAACCTTTCTATACTTCTTTGGCACCATGCAGAGGTGTGGCTCTTCATCACGTCCAATCGGTGACTCTGGTACCTGGTTGTAATTATCATAATCAAGTTCCACATCCTTCATTTTATAAGGAACCTGAAACCAAAGAAGAAGAAAAAAAGTGTATAAAAATTACAGCGACACACAGTGAAAGTTTGTCTGTGACCGACATGCATCATGTACTCGACTGAAGGGGTTTTGTAAAGCGGACTAGTTCAAACAGACTCTTGCCTGGTTTCGAGGGCGTGTACGAGGATTTGCTGCGTAACCAATAAACCCGACAGTTTTCATTGTCCGAAGGATTTCAGGATCCACAGGAGGAGCTCGTCTGTTGAAAGAACCTCATTTTAGAACCTCGATCAAACATACAGAAAGAAAAGACACATGGATACAGAAAACCCAGAATAAGTTACACCTGTGATCCGGCACACGCTGAAGAGACACGAAGAAGACTTTCATGAAGATTCACTGAGCTACTCACTCTTTCACATGAAGTTTTGTTTAAAGAGGCCACTTCATACAAATGTCAGGACTTTGTGGTTAATTCTTAAGTATTAACCAGTAATATGAAACATTTTATATATAAAAAACATCAGGAAACACTGATTAACAGACCGTCAGACTTCGGTAGAAGCTCGTTCATATTCATTATTCGAATTTGCTGGACTCTGATTGGCTAACAAACTAGCCTATGAGAGCAAGGTATACTGTTTCCTGCCCTGCTGCGCATGGCAACGTCAGACGGTCTCGCTTCCTGTTTGCTACGTCTTATGCTAACAGCTTTTAGCCAGCAGCATGCTAGGCGTGGTTTCAACTGTAGGAGCTGATGAATACTAACGAACAAATGAGTTGTGACGAAACAGATACAGGCCGTTCGGACTCGGGAGAACTCGGGTTTTATCTCCACCTGTGTAGTTTGAGAGATTAAAACTGAAAGAGAAGTCTTTGACCTGTTTTCACACCCACTATGAAGGTAAGAACACCTGTGGAGCTAAAATATTCAACAGAAACCTCAGAAAAACCGTTTTTAATGGAAGGCCCTCTTTAAAGAAAACAAACTAAGTGACTTGCAACAAAACAAGAATCCCTTTCAGATTATAACGTGGACCATCATTGATAAAAGACAGAGCAGTGATGACATCATCGCCCACAGTTATCTGTTTGACAGATTTTCCACCATTTTTAACAGACCCATAAAACCAGCAACAAAATCAATGATTTTTTTCTTTGTCAGTTCTTTCCCACTTCCTCTTGGTTTCTGTAGTATTCTGTCCTCAACCCTCTCGTTCCTGTTGAACACCATGACGAGTCATAAATGCATAATTTTAACAAAGGAAGTATTTTTCCCTAAAACCGGCTGAAACTGCAACTAATGATCACAGTGTGTTTTGTTAGGAGCAACTTTCTGTCTTTGATTAGCATCTCCAACAGGTCACAGTGGTTCCTGTGATCAGCTTGGTTTACCTGGGACTAGGTGTAGCCAGGGCAGCTGACCAGTCAGACAGCAGCGGCTCAGTGCTCGTCAGCGGCATGGGGATTAGAGAGAGGGGCAGGAGGTCGTGGTTCCAGTCCAGCTGAGGCAAAGTGTCCACAATGCAAGGCAGCGCAAACTCTGTCTCCCGGGAGTAATCGTTAAAAGAGACCTCAGGAACGTCGGACCACAGGTGCACACACCCCCCTGAGTCCCCAAAGGCCAGGGCTTGTTTACTAGATGACACGTCAAAGCTCATGAGCAACTGGCCTACGGTGTTGACGTGGAAAATATCTGCCACGTTAGCAAGACCGGTGGGCTCACAGAACTGACACTGACCTGAGGAAAGAGGGAGGGGGAGAGTTCAAGTATTCAGAAAATGAATTTCAAGCACGATAGAAATGATTTTCAGACACTTCAACATCTCTTGTATTAATTTATGATGTTCTTCCACAACAATATGGTGCTAGAATACAATTATTTTAGGACCATAGGAGGTGTTTTATTGTCCAAAATCTAAACCTAGAAGCAACCTGAACAAAACAAACATCTAGTAAATAATTCATCTGTTCAGTACCTGTCTGTGAGATGATCACAAGGCGTGAGGTGTAAGTAGGAATGAAGCGCAGGAAGAGGGGATCCACATGCACCTGAAGTGGCGTTACAGCTCGCATCATGCGGAGATCATAAACCATCAGGAAACGGTCGCATGCCAACCCGTTCAGTCCTCGACTAGAGAACCCACATGCAGCAAGAAGGTTCCCGTGAACATCAAAGTCTGAGAGGCTGCCAGAGAATGCGTCAAACTCGTGCTCCATCTTGAAAGTGCGCAGGTCACGAAGGGTTATCTGTTGTAACGGAGCAGAAATATGAACAAAGAGCAACACTGAAACGTTCCGTTACCAATGACACGACTGAGTCGTCGTCACCTTGCCAGACGTGTGTCCACAGAAGAAGAAACGATTAGTTTGACGCATTATTGCCACTCCAGGAACCTCAACGGTGAACTGTTCAAAACACAAAACCAGTTACTTACGTTAATTTTTTTCCGTCTTTTATAACTAACTTCTTTATTTACAGTACTGTGCAATGTTTTAGGCAGGTATGACAAAATGTTGCAAAATAAAATGACTTCACAACTATAAATTGTAATTGTTTATTTTTTATCTATTTGAAAATGTGAATCACATCAATAGCTACGTTTACATGCGCCAAATTTCCCCAATCTGATTAAAATCTTGGTCGATCGGAATTCCCAAATCCCTGTTTACATGGACACTAACTGAAATGATCTGATCATGCCATGAGTACACATGCACCAAGCACTCAATCAGGTTAAATGAGTTGAGCATGCGCACAGCGAGTTGTCTTTCCAGGGGAAGAAAAAAAAGTAAACAAACTCCGTCCTTTCTGCACGTCTTTCCCACCCCACCGTGTGCTCGAGCTGACTCACGTTATCCCCAATATGGACCTTCTGCGGGTGATTACCTTTATGTTTGGGTTTTTACTGGTCGCATTAACCAAGCTAGAGGCTGAATACATATTACTACTGCTCCTCCGCCACAGGAGAGGAGAGCAGGATGACAGGATGACTGCACCAGCAGACCACTTCTGTTTACCTCCCGCCATGTTTTCTACTTGGGTCTGCAAAAGCGGAAAGACGTCACGCTGAGGTTGTACGCGTGCGCATTGGGCTTTTTTCACCCTTTCTTTCCGAATGGGTGTGTACATGCACGTCTATCCGAATGAAGATCGGACAAAACCACCCCTCTCGATCAGAAGTAAATTTAATTCTGATCAGGCTGCATTGGATCAAAACATTCTGATTGACATGTTTACATGACGTATTTTTTATCCGATTGGGCGTTTATTCCGATTAAATGTGCCCATGTAAACGTAGCTAATGTTGGTTGCACAAACTCAGGGATTTTCTGGGGTCCAGAAGTTCTAATGAGCCAAACATGTAAATATTACTGCAGTTAACTGAAAAGCTGTAAGCTTCATGCAGACCTGAACTCAACATCATTGATTATATTGGGGAGAACATGAAGAGACAGAAGGCCACAGAAGATTTGTAGATATGTCTCCAAGTAGAAACTGAGTTCCTTCACAAACTGGCTGCATGTAAAGTATTGATACTGTTTTAAATTTAACAGCTGCTCACATCAAATATGGATTTCATTTAGATTTTTATCCACTGCCTAAAATTTTTGCACAGAACTGTAAGAACCCAAGGCCCAGTGTCTCACCTTCTGTGTTTCCTGAACTGTATTTAAGTCAACTTCCACCACATAGTTTTGTAATCCACCCATGAGCGCCATGTTGTTGTCCGTCATGAGAAGACTGTGCATATCAGCTCCTTCCTCCATCCTGGAAAGAAGGAATCCTCATTATGTCTGTAAAGTGTGTGTAAAGGGGAGCGCTCAAAGGGGCAAGAAATAAAGAGTTTTAATCCCCGTTAGTTGCTTCACTTACAGGTAATCGAACATGACAAGCCCTCCACGCGTGTAGCACTTGAGGTTGCTCTTGGAAAGGAACAACACTCCTGTTTCCAAACTTTGAATGTGTCGGATGTCGTCTGTTGCATGCACTTGGAAAGAAGAATGACGACCCATTGTAGGTCCAAAGTATGATGTTACATGACCCTGAGGAAAAATATAAAAACAAGAAGCTAGAATGACACCGCTAAAGTAGTAACAAGAAACTTCTATGTTATGTAAACAATCATGATGTCTCACTCTGTGGTTCCCCATCCAGAGCATCTCCTCCTGGAGGTCAAAATGGACTGCAGTGACTGGGATGCCAACTTCTGAGACCACGCTGTGGAGCTCAGAAAACATGCCCTCCATCAGGTGCACTGGCTCGGCCACCGTCACAGCCAGACCCTCCGGGTTCAGCTCCACAGCCTGCAGCAAGTTCGGGTTCAGATGCCGATCCATGGAGGTCTCCAGTCTTGCGTCCAGAGTCCCGTGAAGGCTGGCTGAGTACTCACCCATCCCAGCATCGAGACCGTCAAAGTTCATAATGGAAACCGCTACGGCAACCTAAAAAAAAACATCTGCACGGTGTTATTTATCCCAATAATGGGTGGCTAGTTTAGCTAAAGTTAGCATCACTGTGGCGCAAACAAATGATGGCAAAAGCGTGAAAGAGCGTTTCACATTTCATTTAACAGACGTACAAAAGGTTTTCTAAAATGTATATAATGCTTTTACCAACCTATTATGTGCACTTTTTAACATGCATGTGTCCATGCTAACTGTTGACAACAACAACATCAATACGTTTCCGGAGGAAACTGTGGTGCGTTCAGGAGCAGTTGAATTTCCACCCTTCTCTTTGTTCTTCGTGTGGTATTTTGTTGGCGCTCTGCAAGCAGCTTGAAGGAGAATCACTGCTTTCCACTGGACTGGAGTGGGACTTTCAGGACTAAAACCAAGAGAAAAACATTTAGTACTTTTCCGAAGACACTTTGATAGTTCGTTATTTTTAAATTACCTTTTTACTAGGTGTTAAAGCCGAGTGAAATGGGTTACATTTGCAGATAGCCTACTTTTTTGCAGCAATCCTGAAGGCATTGTGTGATTCAGTGCGTTTCCTAAATTGCACGTCTGGATAAACTTATTTATCTATTGTAAACTGGTAGAACAATAATTATCAATAGCTTTCTATTTTTACTTCTGTTTTACATTTACACCCATTTATTTTTCTATTAAAGTACAATTTCCACAAGGGATGAAAGAGATTATCTTGCAAACAGTTTAAAATTCCTGCTTTTGAAATATTGGTTCAAAAAAACGCATGTTTCTGTTTTCAATCCCAGTATTTTGTGACATTTGGGATAATTTACACATTCCTCTGATTCTGTGACCCCTAAACTGAAAGAGTAGCTCCAACAGATCTCCACAAACCAGAAATAAATGGATTTTTCTAGTTGTGTATCTAAGGACACACGTTTTCTAAATGTTCCATAAAATCAAATCAATTAAAAAAGAATTTGCAGAACTCTGTGTTCCTCCTTCAAATGTTTTTTTATGTCAATACAGCACCAACCATCAAGTTTTAGAGACACATTAGAAATTGTATTTTTTATAGTTACATATAAATTAGATATAACTTTAAATACAAACTCTGAGTTCACTCTCTTTTCCCACATAGACATTGCACCTTTACTTAGTTTTTAAGAGCTGCTCTCTTTTGGATGGAGACCTCTGAGGTTTTTCCTGAGATCTGTTGGAGCTACTCTTTCAGTTTTGGGGTCACAGAACCAAGGGCTCAGAACCATTGGTTCCACTGAGACCTTGACTTTTCATAACTTCTCTAATTCTTGTTTCAGTCCTTGGGATGGGAACGTCTTCCTTCTTGATGTTAATGTCATCTGGGATCACTGCATCTTAGTGTTCAGTCTCAGGGTGCTGGACTTTCAGTGAAACCCTCCATGGACTGTGAGGAGCTTCATGTCTTGATATCAGTGGCTTTGATCACCTTCTTTGGCCACGGCATCATACCAGCAGGATATCTGATGACCGACAGGAACAGGATTTGGTTCTTACCATTCAGCTGGCTCTTCAGAACCTGCCAGGACTTAGTTGTGGCTGACTTCCTTGCCACCTCATCATGGTCACCTGTGGACTTCCAGTGTCTTTGTTGTATATTCTGATGAGTTATGTTGTTCATTTTTGACATACAGCTTGTTGTCGTCCATATAGAGGACGTGGCTGATGACAGTTCCACTTTAGAACCACTCTTTGAGACGATCTGCCTGAGGGGATCCAGGTCTGCGTAGAACAGTAGCAGGGACAACTAGTGATTTGGCTCTGGAGTTGTCTTTCACATTCCCATTGATGTTGAACGGTTTCTTGCTATGTGTATTTTCCAATAACACCAGTAAATTTCTGTTTTTGAGGTCTTATTCACTGATTCTGTGTAAATGTAAACTGGGAAAAATAATTAGGAAGCACTGAGGAGTTCATTTTTCTTTTTAACTGCTCATATTTTGAATGTACAAACATATGACATAAAGTTTTTCCCCTTGCTGGCCCATACATACTCATAAAGCTCATTAATGAGTGAAAATCACATTGACTCATTGGTTATTACTCACATCTGAAACACTGAACTGAGATGGGAAAGATGAAGGAAGTATGTGAACGTTTCATCATTCTTTTCTTTCAATTAAAATCCTCTTGCTCAGAAAAAAAGACAAAGGTTTTTCTCTGGTAGAGAAGAAGGGCAACTCACAGACACAGACGGAAAGTTTGTCCTGCCTGTGTAAAAATTTCAGCTCATCAATGTTCTAAAAGCTGCATTTAAAATGACTCTCACTTCCTCATGACGATTAGATTGTTTCATCAATTAGCTTTATCAACTGGCTCTCAAAGCGCTGTTTATATCTAAACTGCACAAAAACATCAGTATCGATGAGAAAACACGCTGTATAACATGAAAAGATCATGAGCAGTAAATAAATACATTTACATTTTCAGTGCTCATACGAGGCTTTCTCCCTCTGTTTTTATTTTTCCATTTTTGTCCGTGATATGTTTCAGCTTCTTGTTTGTCAGCAGCGTGTATGTGTCATTTAATGTTATTGCAATTTTTTTCTGCACTCTGTATGAACTCTATATGGAGGAAACTCCTGTGTTGCGTCACCCGCAGCCTCAGAGCCCTTTTTAAAAGCAAGTAGCCTATTGAACCAACACTCAACTAACTCAGAGCAACACTCACCTCCCACAGCGACAACAGGTGTACAACTTCTCTGACAGGATGAGCTTTTATCACTTGGCTTTTGCTGCTTTTTTCTTGTTTATAACTACACATGGCGCTCCGCATGGCGCTCCGGCTGGGAACGCAGACTCCTGCGCTGAACTGCGCATCACTTCTCTGGATTTGAACCACGTCACCAAAACTGCATCACTAATGGTAAGTGTGTCATTTTTTAATATTAAGCTGAACATGTAATACTCCTAAACTCACTTATTGATATATTAGAATTTTCTCATTTCTTCTCATTTTTATTATTATTAGCTACTATAAAATTTTTTGGTAACGCATTTTAAAGCGTCACAGTTTCACAGTGTTTTTTCACAGAAAAGCGTGAATTAGAACTTTTTTTTTGCAAAGTTAACAATGTGTTTCCAAATAACCTTTAGGCTCGAAATGGATCTACAGATTTAGCAAGTTTCTCCAGCTCAATTGCCTGGATGGAGGCTAAAGACATGTGCGACCCTGAGAGTCTAAAACAGAAATCTAAGGTAAAAAAAAAAAAAATCTCTATTATTGTTATAATCTCTAAAAATTAAAAGATGCAACTTAAATATACAAATTCCTTCAAGGCTTTCTTTTCCCCATTGTTTCTCTGCAGCACTGTGTTAGTAAAATCTTCAGTGTCCTGACGAGCTACAACTCAGCAGTAGAGAGAATTTCAGCGTTTGAAAGCTGCTCTGAATTCACCAAGATTGTGAAGCCAGCACTGACAAAACTCCAAAGAAACATGGGCAGCTGTTTGTCTCTGGAAGAACCCCATGTGAGTAAAGAGGACCCACAGCCTATTCACTACTGGAAAGAAGCGTTTCTGTGTCGCTACACGCTGGACCGTCTCTTCTCCTTCTCCATCCTCACCGCTCGAGTCTTTGCTGTAGGTGACCCATCTCACCACCCATCAGGAACTGTTCAGAAATGCATTTAGAGCCTGAATATGTCAGAGTTAGCTGTTGTGCAGCTGATTGATTGATCGATCACACTGATCAAAATATGCAATGCAGTTTTCTGTTGCCAGTAATGAGTCTAACATAACAGTGTTTCAACTGCTATGTATTCATGGAATCTTGTATTTCCCATGGAATACTAACTATCTAATGTATTTATTCAAAACTTATTTATTGTACTGTATTTATTTGATATTTATTTTAAAAGTTTGTTTTAGTATTTATATTTCAATTCTTTTTACAAAGAAATTACTTTTATATTAAAAACACCCTGATAATGTAATTTGTGTTGTGTATCATCTGATATAGTGATGCTTTTGTGTAGTTTGTTTTTTCCTTTTTTATTATTTTTTTAAATTATTTTTAAGGAAACCAAATATGATGAAGAATTTACCTACACTGAGGAAGTACCTTTAAAACTAATCCATAATTTAAACACTAACCAGTCAACATAAGAAGGAAGCTGTGCTTTCCTAAAACATTCCTGCAGCTCTTTGGAGATCCACAACTTCCTGCATATTTCCTCCTAGTCAAGACACGCCCACTTGAGATTATGCAATTTTAATCCAGTGCTAATTCAAAAGCCAACAAAAAAAGGAAGGGATCACGTTCAAAGGGGAAGAGGAAGTAACAGTGAGCTCATTGTAAAGGACCTGTGTCTAACAAGGAAGTTGATTCTCTGAGTGAGTTCATTTCCAGCATTCATTCAACCTCCCCTTACATTCCGCCCACAGGGATCCAGCTCTCAGGGGCAAAGAAAAACTCCAGCGTTTGTTGTTTTGAGGAAGCGTCAACCTACCTGTTCAGGAATTTTTCATTTAATAATGATATGATAGCAAATACTGCAATATAATAAAAAAATAAAAAACTCTACAAGAAAACTAATGACTACTGTGATCTAACAAGGTTCACAACACGAAGGGAGGAAATGATTCCAGAAAATTTTAATTAAAAATAACCAAGAAGAAAAGAACAGTTCAAGGAAGCATCTTTAAAGCAATATATTTAAAATGTCTTACTATGAAAAGCAAAACCAGAAAACAAACACAGCTTGAGCTTTAAACTGCTTGTTGTCATTTAAAGAGGCCATTTCATACAAATTTCAGGACTTCATTTTATATCTTAAAAACATCAGGAAACACTTATTAACAGACCTTTCAATCTGTCTGCATTAAAATTCGGGTGATTCCAGCTCCTTCCGTCAGGCTGCTTCATCAGCAGCTCGTTCATATTTATTATTCGAATTTGCTGGACTCTGACTGGCTAACTAACTAGCCTATGAGAGCAAGGTATACTGTTTCCTGCCCCGCTGCGCATGGCAACGTCAGACATAGTGTCTTCCTGTTTGATACGTCTTATGCTAACAGCTTTTTAGCCAGCAGCATGCTAGGTGTGGTTTCAACTGCGGGAGCTGACAAATACTAACAAACAACGGAGTTGTGATGAAACAAATACAGGCCGTTCGGACTCGGGAGAACTCGGGTTTTATCGCCACCTGCGTAGTTTGAGAGATAAAAACTGAAAGAGAAGTTGTTGACCTGTTTTCACACCCACTATGAAGGTAAGAACACCTGTGGAGCTAAAATATTCAACAGAAACCTCAGAAAAACGTTTTTAATGGAAGGGCCTCTTTAAATACTGAGTGAGAAGAGTTTATTATTAATCAAACATAAAAGCCAAGGTATCTGGTTAGATTCCTGTAATTCAATGATTCAGACATGAGTCAAAAAATTACTGCAGAGAATAGTTAAAGTTTAATAAAACTTATTAAACATCTTGGGTATCTGTGCCATCATAGTTGGTGCTGTCATAGTATATTGATAAAGTTTAGTGTTTAACAGTTTGTATCTTGTGCCTTCACCTTAAAGGTTGTTGTGCTTCTGGATTCATTGAACTTCACGCCACTGTCTCACCTGGATTATCTGGACCTGTGCCTGCTGGAACCATTTCTGTGTCGTTGTCGTCATTCACCATCCATCGATCATCATTCATCATCCATCCATTCATCATCATTCATCATCCATCATCATCCATTCATCATCATCATCATCATCATCCATTCATCATCTATCCACAAGACCTGCCCGCTCACTCATCACCTCGCCCGCCAGCGGACCTCAAGTTCTTCTGTGCTCCTTGGTTCTGCTCGCTCCGGCTCCGCTCACCCCTCCACACTGTTCTGGATTCTGGATCACGTAAGCCCCATCCATTCCTCGCAATATCTCCCTCAGCCTGCTCCACAAATCCTAACCTGTTTCTCCTTTCTGTTCCAGATCGACGCCACTGTACACTGTCATTGTTTTGTACCCCTTCTCCCCTGTAAATAAACCCTGAGCTGTAGCCTCAGTTTCCTGTTCTTACAGGAACAGCATCTGGTGTGGTTTTCTGTGGACATGGTCCCTCTGCTATAACATTAGAGGTTTTGTACATTCAAACACAGTATTCTGCATATCTTTGTTGTAATGGGTGATTATTTGAGCTACTGTTGCCTTTTCTATGTCTACCAATTCTCCTCGGACATCAAAAAAGTATTTTTGACCAAAAAATACCTTTGTGTGATGTTATGTTGCATATCTGCTGACTTGATATGCAACATAAACTTCTATCATTAATTCCAAAGCCACAAACCTATCTTGGATAAATGAAGAGACGCCGCTGCAGCATCCCAAAACACATTCTTAAACTATGTTGTGCAGGAGAAAGTTGAATATCAGCTGTGCACAGAAACCCAGCAGGGTTTACAGACAGGTGGACAGCAGGCAAAATTTCTTTGCTTAGATTAGTTCATTTTTCTTAATCTTTTAAAGAGGCCATTCCATTAAAAACAGTTTTTCTGAGGTTTCTGTTGAATATTTTAGCTCCACAGGTGTTCTTACCTTCATAGTGGGTGTAAAAACAGATCAACAACTTTTCTTTCAACTACACAAGTGGGGATAAAACCCGAGTTCTCCCGAGTCCGAACGGCCTGTA
The DNA here is from genome assembly GCA_006937955.1 of Pachypanchax playfairii. NCBI lineage: Eukaryota > Metazoa > Chordata > Actinopteri > Cyprinodontiformes > Aplocheilidae > Pachypanchax > Pachypanchax playfairii. The sequence continues at coordinate 2,563,867 of SSNP01000032.1, read as the reverse complement.
TCTGTTTCATCACAACTCTTTTGTTCGTTAGTTTTCGGCAGCTCCCACAGTTGAAACCACGCCTAGCATACTGCTGGCTAAAAGCTGTAGCATAAAGACGTAGCAAACAGAAAGACACGACATCTGACGCTGCTATGTGCAGCGGGGCAGGAAACAGTATACCTTGCTCTCATAGGCTAGTTTGTTAACCAATCAGAGTCCAGCAAATTCAAATAATGAATATGAACGAGCTCCTACTGAAGCCTGACGGAAGGAGCCGGAACCAGTTTAAAGCAGACAGATTGAAAGGTCTGTTAATCAGTGTTTCCTATCGTTTTTTAGATATAAAATGTTTCATATTACTGGTTAATACTTAAGAATTAACCACAAAGTCCTGACATTTGTATGAAATGGCCTCTTTAAGGAGGAAAAATTAAAATCAGCTTCAGTGACACAGAGTTGAGAAACACTTGGAAGCTCTTATCAGTGAGAGAAACTAAAGCCCTGTACTGTGGGGTGAAAATGGCGTTCATGGCATCATAGATGCAAGAGTATAGCCTGACCAATCAGATCCTCCTGCATTCTGTTCAAATGCAGAAGGGTCTGACACCGGAGGCGCACCCAATCATTTCCACGTCAAATATTAGGACGGACCAATTACATATCACCTTTGTTGTGCGTCATCCTGAAAACACGGAACTAGCGTTTTCCACCCAGAGCACAACATTCAACATGGCGGACTCGGCTGTGGATGAAGTGTTTACTTCTGCGCTTTCTACGGTTTTGCAAAATCAGGAAAATATAGATTCTCTAAAACCAGAGCAAGTAACAACTGAAGGCCTTCCTATTGAAAAAGGACGTTTTTGCAACGCTTCCAACTGTATCCGATTTAGCGTCACATATGTTGCGTCACTTCCGGGTTTCTGTGATTGGTTCCCTCTCAACTGGCTAAGCCCGCCTTCGAAATTGAGAGACAGCGGTTCAGCTCCAGGCCCTCACGTCTTTGTAAAGTAATCTGTCAAAGACTTTATCCTGGTTGATCAGGTAAGCAAGAGTGCATATTTGAAATTTGGAGACAAACGCTTGGAAGATCTTTAAAACAAAAACATACTCACATTTGTACGTTTATTTTTTTTAATACAGAGAGATTTGTCAGTAAAGAAACTCTAATATCATTTATAATATTTGTAGCTACCTGAAGACTCTAAATGTCTGTTATTAAAAAAAAACAAAACAAACAGAATTTATACATGAGCAAAAATAACAAAAATTCTTTTAAAAATGCAAATCTCAGCATCAGTTTTTTCAGAAAATCCTGCACAAGTAATGATCCAATCAATAGTTACATCATCAGACGTCTAACGACACTTCCTCATTTAGTGTTTACACATGCTGCTGGGAATCAATTTCCTGCCTATGCCAGTAATTGTTTGAGTGTTTTGTTCTTGATCCAAGTCCCTTTGTCATTTACTCCCCTCAAGATGCTGCTCCATGTTTCTTTATTGTGGCCTGAAACTGCTGCCTTCAATTATTAATTTTCCAGGTGGGAATTTACTGATCGATTTAAAGTGATTTGATCTTTGGTAAACATTATTCAGAGCCCAAGCTGTGTGGTGATTAACAGTGACACTCATTGTCATATTTCTGCTTTTCACCATCAGCAGGTGTTTGTTGGCATGAGATCATATTATTGAAATCAAAATCTTCCCAGCAACAATTTACAGGTGTTTAAATATTAACTGAAACTTACAGCTGCGTTACAAGGGTTATTGGAAGAGAGTGTTATAGAGGAAATTCAGGTTACCACCTGACAACCATGACGCAGTTACAAATCTACACTGGCTTCCTGTGACGTTTAGGGTTCAATATAAAACTCTCTTGCTTGTTTTTAAGGCCTTACATAATCTTGCCCCCCTTTACTTTGCAGATCTATGCATCCGGTATGCCCCCCCTAGATCCTTAAGATCCTCAACAGCAAATTTCTTAGTTGAACCAAAGCCCAGGTATAAAAGTCGGGAGAGCTTTTTCTGTGTTTGCCCCCCCCCCTGGAACGCCTTACCTCCATCAATCATGTCCACTGAGTCCCTTGCTATTTTTAAGTCTTTACTTAAAACCTTTCTTTTTTATAAAGCCTTTGGTACTTAGTTGCTGTGCAACTTTTAATTGTTTTATTGTTTTTTAAAATGTTTTGTTTCTAATTTCTGTCTTTATGCAATTTTTTTGCTTTATTTCTTTCTCCCGTTTTTATTGTTGTAAAGCACCTTGATCTGCCTGTCAGTGTAAGAGTGCTTTATAAATAAAATGAACTTGAACTTGAACTTGAACAAATGATTATAACAACAAGTACTCAGACTCATCAGGACATTCAAGACCTAGAGTTCTGCTGATGTCCAGGGTGAAGATAGCCTCTCTGTATCAGCACCACCATAAAACAGCTCGACAAGCATGACGCGCTTAGGGCCTCATTCCGATGTACTGTCATTTGACTGCTCTCAATCATGCACGATTTTATATGCTTTATGGGAAAAGCAGGTGTCCGAGGTTTATGGTTGTGCAAGTATTATTACATAGTTGTTTCTTGTTTATAAAATTTGTTTTAGTCAAATGTGTTTTTTGGTCACTTTTGACTGCAGAATTGTGAAGAATCAACGTATATCTTTTTTTTTTTTTCCTTCATTTCAAGCTTAAGTTCAACATGTTTTTCACGTGTCGTCAGCCTTCGTCCACTTATTGTTATAAATTAATAACAGTGTAAACATGTAAATACATTTAGAAACAGCACTAAAAGTATAAATTGCAATTAAAATGCAAGTATGTACATAAGTACAATAAATATTATAGTAATCATTATGCAAAATGCTCCTATTCAGATTGTGTTGCAGCTTATTTAACTGTCTAAATACTTTATATTTACAGGTGCTTTAACATGTTAGTCCCAAAGTTTCCCTGCAAAAAAAGGGCATGTATTTCACTCCTTTGACACTAATAACATAATGAATATTTTTTTTTCTTTTATGTTGGTGATGTAATATAATGTTGATAACCATTCCTTATCACTCTCTAGAGTGTGATCTTATCTGCAGTCAAATTTTGGGGAAGCAGCGTCAGAGCAGGTAAAGTAAAAGTTAATGTAAACTTTATAATTCCCAGAGTGGCAATTTATTGTACAGTTTGCAGTAAAAACATACACATGCATAAAGTTCAGTGTTTACAACTTAACCAACACAAGTTCAACACTTTACACTCCATCCATCCGTCCGTCCATCCATCCATCCATCCATCCATCCATCCATCCATCCATCCATCCATCCATCCATCCATCCATCCATCCATCCATCCATCCATCCATCTTCTAAACCTGCTTCTTCCAGGGTTCAGGGAGCTCCAGCTGTCTTTGGCAAGAGGCGGGGGACACCCTGGACAGGTCACCAGTCCATCACAGGGCCACACATATACAAACAAACACACACACCTATAGGACAATTTAGTCACCAATTAACCTCTTGCATGTTTTTGGACTGTGGGAGGAAACTGGAGTCCCCAGAGAAAACCCAAACATGCAAAGGGAGAACATGCAAACTCCATGCCGAAAGAACCCAACCCGGATTTAAACCCTTACCCTTGAAACCTCCAGGTAATTATTGACCTATATCCAATTTACCCTTCATCTCAAAAATTCTAGAATAGATAGTTGCATACCAGTTATGTGATCATCCACACAGTAATAATCTTTTTGAAGAGTTCCAGTCAGGATTTAGATCATCATAGCACTGAAACAGCACTGGTGAAAGTTTCTAATGATATTCTCATGTCCTCAGACAGTGGACTTGTGTCTGTACTTGTCCTGTTTGATCTCAGTGCTACGTTTGACACTATAGATCAAGGGTGGCGAACTCCAGGCCTCGAGAGCCACAATCCTGCACATTTTAGATGTTCCCCAGCTTCAACACACCTGATTCAAATCTGCAACCTCTGAGCAAGTCCTGTAGAACAGTGTTTCCCAACCCTGGTCCTCAAGGCACACTGTCCTGCATGTTTTAGATGTTTCCCTGCTCCAACACGGCTGAGTTAAATGAGCAAATTACCAAACAACTTGTCCTGTAATTTGCTCATTTAACTCAGCTGTGTTGGAGCAGGGAAACATCTAAAACATGCAGGACAGTGTGCCTTGAGGACCAGGGTTGGGAAACACTGCTGTAGAAGCCTGTTAATGACCTGTTCATCTGCAGCAGGTGTGTCTAAAATGTGCGGGATTGTGGCTTTCAAGGCCTGGAGTTCACCACCCCTGCTATAGATCATAAGATACTGTTGAAGAGGCTTGAATATGATATTGGAATTCAGGGAACTGCATTAAACTGGTTTGAATCATATTTCACTGAAAGATTCCAGTTTGTTCATGTAAATAATGAATCTTCTTCATATACCAGAGTCAGTCATGGAGTTCCTCAGGGTTCAGTGCTTGGACCAATCCTCTTTACTATATATATGTTACCGCTTGGTAAAATTATTAGACAACATGGTATAAAATTCCATTTTTATGCTGATGATACTCAGTTATATCTATCAATGAAGCCTGATGAGACCAACCAGCTGCAGAGATTACAAGCTTGTCTTAATGATGTAAAACGTTGGATGACACTTAATTTTTAGCTTTTAAACTCAGACAAGACAGCGGTTGTGACTTTTGGGCCTGAGAACCTTAGGAACACACTGTGTAGTTATCTACGTTGGATGGCATTAATTTGGCTTCCAACAAGAAGGTAAAGAACCTGGGTGTTATCTTTGACCAGGACATGTCCTTTAGTTCTCATATAAAGCATGTTACCAGGACGGCCTACTTCCACCTGCGTAATGTTGCTAAAATTAGGAGCATTTTGAATCAAAGAGATGCAGAAACTTTAGTTCACGCATTTATTACTTCTAGACTTGATTACTGTAATTCTTTATTATCAGGATGTTCTAATAGTTCTGTAAAAGACTTCCAGCTGATCCAAAATACTGCTGCCAGAGTTCTGATGAGAGTTAGAAGGAGAGACCATATTTCTCCTGTTTTAGCATCACATCATTGGCTCCCTGTGAAATCCAGAATAAAGTTTAAAATTTCAATTTTGACGTATAAGGCCTTGAACGACCAAGCTCCAGCTTATATTAAAGATCTTATTGTTCCATATGTTCCTAACAGAACACTTCGCTCTCAGACTGCAGGTCTGCTTGTGGTTCCTAGAATTTCTAAAAGTAGAATGGGAGGAAGAGCTTTCAGTTATCAGGCTCCTCTCCTGTGGAACCAGCTTCCACTTTTTATCTGTGAGGCAGACACCTTGTGTAGTTTTAAGAATAGACTTAAAACTTTACTTTTTACACAATCCTATAGTCAGGGTTAGCTTGGGTTCTCCTGATCCATCCCTTTAGTTATGCTGCTATATAGACTGCTGGAGGACATACTGACCACATGTCTTCACTCTGCTGTCTTTCTTTATTCTCCATGTTTGTATTGATTGTTTTTGCTGCTGTTAACTGTTTCTTTGTTTATCTTTCTTTTGACATGACGACTGGCCCAAATCCATCAGTGTTTGTCTCTTTCCTGTCAGCTCAGACCCCAGTCGGCTCAAGCAGAAGGCCGCCCATCCTGAGCCGGGTTCAGCTCGAGGTTTCTTCATGTTAAAAGGGAGTCGTTCCTTTCTATTGTCACCAATCGTGCTGCTCAGGATGGAATTAACAATTCAACCCAATCGGCTGGTTCCTTTGATAGGAAATGTTTTATTAATAATTGGTTGATTTTTCAGTGCCTTGAAATGACTTTGTCATGAACTGGTGTTTTATAAATAAATAAACAAACGTGAAACTTGAACTTGAAACCCGAACTTCTTGCTGCAAGGCAACAGCTCTACCAACTGTGCCACCATGCAGCCCCATTTTACACTCTGTTGGAAAAAATTACACTCCATTAAAATCACTTACATTCATTCATAAAATTGATGACGACGGGGATAAAAGAATTTCTCTGTCTGTTTGTTTTAATCCTCAGCAAACTGAACCTACACCCTGATGGGAGCCGCTTAAAGCCTGAGTTCAGAGGGTGGCTGGAATCAGTTACTATCAACTGGACTTTTTCAGAACTCTAACCTAATACAGTGTCTTCAGACCTACAAGTGTACTTACTATTTGTAATTTTGCAGCATGATTTAACAACACTCTGTAGCCTTTAAAGAGGCTGAACAAACTGATAAAGAGGGCTGGTTCTGATCTGGGTCGATCATCTAAAGGAAGATGAAGGACATGATGGAGAACCCTCATCATCCTCTTCACAACACAGTAACTCAACAACAGTGTCTTCAGTCAGAAGCTTATTCAGATCCAACACAGACCACTACAGGAGATCCTTCCTGTCCACAGCTAGAACCCTCTACGGGATATCCTTCCTGTCCACGGCTAGAACCCCCTACGGGATATCCTTCCAGTCCACGGCTAGAACCCCCTACGGGAGATCCTTCCAGTCCACGGCTAGAACCCCCTACGGGATATCCTTCCCGTCCACGGCTAGAACCCCCTACGGGAGATCCTTCCCATCCACGGCTAGAACCCTCTACAGGAGATCCTTCCCGTCCACAGCTAGAACCATCTACACGGGATCCTTCCCGTCCACAGCTAGAACCCTCTACACGAGATCCTTCCCGTCCACAGCTAGAACCCTCTAAAATGACTGCCTGAAGAAATGCTGAGTTAAAGCAACATCTAATTTTCCTTCAGGGTTTAATAAAGTATGATTTCATTTGAATTTTAAATTAAGAAAAATAGGTTTTTATGATTAGATAGCATTTTTTGTCAGTGGGAAACCACGTGATCAAAGTTTCCACAAATTCTTCAATTTGACCTGTTAACATATATAAGCAGAAAAAAGACACAAATGAAACGTGTTATAAATGATATGGTTACAAGCATGTTCAGAACTGTATTAGATGCATGATGATTAGTACATTCCAATATAAACTAAAGGGAACTAACAACAATAACAATGTAATTACTGTATTTCACAGTATCATTAATCAATTAAAATATCTTAGAGTTAAAATAAAATAACACTGTGGCAGACTGATTTTACATTTATAGTAACATCATTGCCAGAGATGAATGTACAATATTGTTCAGTAAAATTATAACTCAGAACAAGAAACAGGGCAGTACATAGTGCAGGGTATACTGTAAGTATATGTTGGGACATTTTTACTTGTTGATTCTTTATTTATTTTGTTCTAATTACAATAACCACATTAACCCTGTTATTGTTTTAAATGTCCAGCTACAATACTAACAATTGAGATTCTATTCAATATGTTGTTGCACATTGAGTTTTATATTGTGATGAATAAATCTTCATATGTTCAGTGCTAATAATTGTACTGACCGGATGCATCAAGTTAATCAGACTACCTGGGTTACACACTTTGATCCATTTGAAAGGAACTTTGACATTTTTGACTTTTTCTCTTGATAAATAATTTGAAACATCAGTAAAATGTTTGGTAAAGTTGGGTAGAAGCAACTTGGCTGAAGCATTCTGTGACTTTTGGGGAATTTATAACGGTATAAAATGATTTCTTGCATTCTGGGACATGTTTGGAAATTCTTGGAGGACCGCAGCTTGTGTCTGTCCTCGTGCCACTTCACCTGGTGACCTGCAGTTTGACTGCTGCAGCAGGAGGAACCAACCCCAACCAGAGGAGGGCGGGGTTAGTGAAAACAAAAAAAGAGAGAAATTTCCTGGTGACCTACGACAACACAGGAAGGTAAAGTCTGTTTGTTTGAACCCTCAAAATATCGAATATGACCTTTTAATTTCCCACAGTTTTAACAGACGCTGTAACGTCGTTCGGTATGAACGTTTAATTTTCCAACATGAACAGCATAGCTTTGATCTAACCGCTTCAACTTGTTAGCATGTTGCGAGCTCAACGTTCATTAAAGTTACAGCATGGAAGGAAAGAGCATCGTGGGAGTGGATTTAGTGGGGTTCTTTTGTGAGGGCTTATTGTGTGTGTTTGTTTATTTCTGCTCTTTGCAGTTAGGCTAGTAGTTAGCGGATAAACCCTGCTGCTAGTTGTTAGCCGGCAGGGAAGCGCGTGTTTTACTACCCAGAACAATTCACACGGGCGGAGTCTTTTCGTTAGATTTGAAGACAGACTAGTTAGACTAAAATCATGCAAAATGTTTATGAAATCTTCGAATTTGGATATATGATAAAGTTGATTTATGTAACTTTATAGTCGTAACGTTAGAAACAAATTAACATATGTTGTTGTTTTAGTAGACAAATGCGCGCACTGCAGCTCTCACAAGTCGAAATTGGGTAGTAATAATAATAATACTTTATTTCAGACACTGAAAAAGGCCCAAAAAGAAGGTACATAAGTAGAGCTTTAAAATCAAGGAATTCACTGACCAATCTCATCACCCACAATTTTAACAGATGCTGCAACTTCTAGAATTCATTCGAGATTTAAGGAAATTGCTGCATACTTTTCAGAAAGTGGAAAGGGAAGAAATTAATGAGTTAGAAAGATAAAAACCAAAGACAAACAGATGACAAAACAGCTTGTTTCTGCAAGCTGTAAAGAGAATCAAATACATTCAGATTGCATGTTATTAATCCCCCATAGAGGAAATTCACATGCTGCTGCAGCATCGAGATAATATAAGCAGAAACGGATGAACATGAATGAGGTGTTTTTGACTGAGTAGTTTCAGGTCGTGTGTATAGGACACTTAACACTTGTATCATCGAGCTGCATTCAAGACTTCTGTCTTTATTTAAAGTTTGGATTCTGAAAGGCTGTATAGACACTGTTTTTGTGTATACCCAACGCATCAATGACTCACTCAGGAGGCTACAAAAGACCCCAGAACAACATCTAAACGCTGCAGGTCTCACTCAACTCAGTTAAAATCAGATTATGATTCAACCATAAGAAAGAGAAACCATGGGAGAGTTCCAAACCCCCGCTGACCAAAATGAAGGCTGTCTCACATTTGCCATAAATCATTTTGATGATCCCAAAGACTTCTGGGAAAATATTCTGTGGACTGACGGGACTAAAGTGGAACATTTTGGAATGTTTATGTCTCATTAAATCTGGTTGTAAAACTAACACTGTATTTCAGAAAACAAACATCACAACATTTAAATGTGACAGTAACAGCGGTGGTTTAATTCAATTCAAATATACTTTATAAATCCCGGAGAAGAAATTAGATGTTCTAGTAAGTCAGTTTTTCTACAGATAATCATTGTAGAGCAGGGGTGTCAATCTCCAGGCCTCGAGGGCCACTATCCTGCATGTTTTATATGTTTCCCTGTTTCAACACACCTGATTCAATTCCTTTGCATTTCAACAACTCATGCAGAAGCCTGTTAACGACTTGTTCATTTGAATCAGGTGTGTTGAAGCAGGGAAACATCTAAAACATGCAGGGTAGTGGCCCTCGAGGCCTGGAGTTTGACACGTGTTGTAGAGGATTCCAGCTGTGGACAGGAAGGATCTTGTTGTAGAAAAATGTTTTATCAACACTCGAATTGAGTTGAAAAGGAAAGAAGTTTCAGTTTCATGCATGAAATGAGAGCAGCCATACAACTGATGGGACATTAGAATGAGGTTCTGCCTCTAATGTGGTTTAGCTGTCTTAAAGTCAGACTGATACGAGAGACTCTCAGACCTCTGGTCATCACCAGACTTGTGGGTGCCAGACCAGAATCTCTTTGAAAGAACGAACATCATTGACAAGCTGTCTAATCTGAGCACTTGTTGATGAGGAGATCAACAATCTGACACTAAGTTTTAATCTGAAGAGCACGACGATCCATAGCAGACCAGCGAGTCCAAAAACTAAAATGAGGCTTAGGCGTGACTTAATCAAAGTCTGGACTTAAATCTGATTGAGATGCTTTGGCACCTTAAACATGCTGTTCATGTTGGAAAAGATCTGAATGAATTAAAATAATTATGTAAAGAAGACGGAGGAAATTCTTCCATAGTGACATGAAATACTCGTTACACGTTCATCACAGTTTGATCTGGGTTCGGGCCAAGAAAACCAAAAGAAATCTGTAAGGAGGCAAATACTTCTTCACAGTGCTGTAAATAAAAATAAAATAAAATTCTATCTTTGGTCATGAAATAGATAAAGCTCTAGATGCTCTTTAATCCCTTTTACCTCACCTCACCGTACCATCTTTATTTGTATATCACTTTCAAACAGGAGGTTGCACAAAGTGCTGAACAGTTTTCATAACATACACCAAAGAAATAAAATAAAAAACATATATAAATATTAATAAAAGAATTACTTTTAAAAGTGATTAGAAAGTTCAAACAGTAAGTTGGATTCGACCAGATGTTTTCATGTGGTTGTTCTAACATCTTGCTGTATTCTACTTGTCTCCTACCTTGCTGCAGATGAATGTTGGCGTAGCTCACAGCGAGGTAAACCCCAACACGCGGGTGATGAACAGCAGGGGAATCTGGCTCACGTACCTGCTGCTGACCATCGTGCTGCACATCGTCCTGCTCAGCATTCCTTTCTTTTCTGTGCCACTTGTCTGGACTCTAACCAATGTCCTCCACAACCTGGTTAGTTCTAATGAAGCATTCGACTAAATAAAATGACCGTGAACATACGCTGCAGGTCGTAAAACACACCAGTTGTCAGGTTACCTGACAACCTGACAACTGGAGGTTACCACATGAGTCTGAGCTAAAATATATACAGTGGGGCAAAAAAGTATTTAGTCAGCCACCAATTGTGTAAGTTCTCCCACTTAAAAAGATCAGAGAGGCCTGTAATTTTCATCATAGGTATACCTCAACTATGAGAGACAAAATGAGGAAAAAAAATCCAGAAAATCACATTGTCTGATTTTTAAAGAATTTATTTGCAAATTATGGTGGAAAATAAGTATTTGGTCAATAACAAAAGTAAATCTCAATGCTTTGTTATATAGCCTTTGTTGGCAATGACAGAGGTCAAACGTTTTCTGTAAGTCTTCACAAGGTTTTCACACACTGTTGCTGGTATTTTGGCCCATTCCTCCATGCAGATCTCCTCTAGAGCAGTGATGTCTTGGGGCTGACGCTGGGCAACACGGACTTTCAACTCCCTCCAGAGATTTTCTATGGGGTTGAGATCTGGAGACTGGCTAGGCCACTCCAGGACCTTGAAATGCTTCTTACGAAGCCACTCCTTCGTTGCCCGGGCGGTGTGTTTGGGATCATTGTCATGCTGAAAGACCCAGCCACGTCTCATTTTCAATGCCCTTGCTGATGGAAGGAGGTTTTCACTCAAAATCTTACGATACATGGCCCCATTCATTCTTTCCTTTACACGGATCAGTCGTCCTGGTCCCCTTGCAGAAAAACAGCCCCAAAGCATGATGTTTCCACCCCCATGCTTTACAGTAGGTATGGTGTTCTTTGGATCCAACTCAGCATTCTTTCCCCTCCAAACACGACAAGTTGAGTTTCTACCAAAAAGTTCTATTTTGGTTTCATCTGACCATATGATGTTCTCCCAATCCTCTTCTGGATCATCCAAATGCTCTCTAGCAAACCGCAGACGGGCCTGGACGTGTCCTGGCTTCAGCAGGGGGACACGTCTGGCACTGCAGGATTTGAGTCCCTGGCGGCGTAGTGTGTTACTGATGGTAGCCTTTGTTACTTTGGTCCCAGCTCTCTGCAGGTCATTCACTAGGTCCCTCCGTGTGGTTCTGGGATTTTTGCTCACCATTCTTGTGATCATTTTGACCCCATGGGGTGAGATCTTGCGTGGAGCCCCAGATCGAGGGAGATTATCAGTGGTCTTGTATGTCTTCCATTTTCTAATAATTGCTCCCACAGTTGATTTCTTCACACCAAGCTGCTTACCTATTGCAGATTCAATCTTCCCAGCCTGGTGAAGGTCTACAATTTTGTTTCTGGTGTCCTTTGACAGCTCTTTGGTCTTGGCCATAGTGGAGTTTGGAGCGTGACTGTTTGAGGTTGTGGACAGGTGTCTTTTATACTGATAACGAGTTCACACAGGTGCCATTAATACAGGTAACGAGTGGAGGACCGAGGAGCCTCTTAAAGAAGTTACAGGTCTGTGAAAGCCAGAAATCTTACTTGTTTGTAGGTGACCAAATACTTATTTTCCACAATAATTTGCAAATAAATTCTTTAAAAATCAGACAATGTGATTTTCTGGATTTTTTTTCCTCATTTTGATCTTGATCTTTTTAAGTGGGAGAACTTACACAATTAGTGGCTGACTAAATACTTTTTTGCCCCACTGTATTGCAGTGACAATCTGTGAAGTTAACATACAAAACATTTAGTTATCAAAGGATAAATTAACTAACTAGTTCTGAAAATACAGAAGTTATTGGATGAGTAGAGTTACAGTCTCTCATTATTCCATATTTTATTCTTTTTGGCTGCTGGATTAGTGACTTGTTTTCTGTTTGAAAAATGTTTTTACCATGAAGTCGAGCCTTCTTCTGTTGAAATGTACCGATGCTTTGAAGTTGTTAGAACAAGAGAAGGCGTGTTCAACAACTCATGCAGAAGCCTGTTAACGACTTGTTCATTTGAATCAGGTGTGTTGAAGCAGGGAAACATCTAAAACATGCAGGGTAGGCGTCTGATTAAATCACTGGCCAGATGTAACCTGACCGACAAGCGGGCGGACACAGCCGCTACCCAGTTCTTTAAAAAATGGCAATTAAATCATTTAATTATTCATTAATCTGTTGGTTTAATAACTGGTCTGTCTTTAATTACTCCTTGATCAACCTTATGTTAATTTTTATCATTTGTTAATTTGTTGTGTTCATAAAAAGGTAAATCTAAAGAGAAATTAATAAAAAAAGCTAATCTATTGATGAAAATAAAGATTTAAAGACAAAATTAAAATTAAATATGAAGTAATAAAAACATGATATAAAGTAATTTCCAAGTGTATTTTTTAATAATCTGTTTTCGGTTATTTATTCGTTAATTTGCAGGACTTTAGTAGAGAAAACTATTTAGTATAAATATTTTTTTTTTGTGACATCTCATTTTCCCTTCTCGTTCTTTTTTTTTGTTGTTGTTTTATTCAGTTTCTCAGTTGTATTTGGTATTTTCGTGCTCCAGTTCTCTTAGGTGTTTTCCTTTTTCTTTGTCTACATATTAATTAAAAATTCAAAGCAGATGCCAGTATGTGATGTTGAACCAGGAACCCTTCTGCTTCTTTTAAATGCAAATAAAAAAACATAGAAAAATAGGTTTTTTTTTTCAGATGAGTCCAACTGCAGTATCTTAAAGGTCAATGTGGAGGTTTAGCAGTAAATACAGTATGTAGATGAAATTACAGTCAGTAACAACTTGCAAGCAATTGTTTAATTTGCACAAAAACTCGTGTTTTTTCCCATAATAATACCAGTCAGCATGTTTTGGGAAGTTTGGTAGAGTCGAATCTTCACAGTTAACGACTTTGACCTGGTGCTTTGAGTGTGCAAAGCTCCTGTTTTGGTTTTACAGGGACCAGATAGCCTTTAGAAGTGACCCAGCACCCCCACAGAATGAATCTGGGGTCACAGTTGGGTCTTTCTCCAGATTCACTGTGGACACTGTGAACTGGAGAACCAAATTACCATCAACCTATCAGCAAATTCACAAGAGTGAAGGTCTGGTCTGGTGTACTGTTCCTAAAGTCAGGACCTGTAGCAGGACCTGTACCGCCACGAAGTCCTGTCTGTGACAAACTCTGGGAGTAGCGTCCCTCAGGTTGGTAACTCTCAGACAGCTACACCCTGAAGCCAGTTCATGACACCAGGAGTCAGCAGACCATGTTTCACCCTTGCTTGCCACCAGGTTTCCAGCACACCTGCTCATTAATTATCTCCTTGCAGGTGGTGGGCCCGTGTTGAGGGGGATTCTTTAGGTTTTTCAGGCCGTTTTGGACGTGCCCCATGAGCCAAGGCTCAGCCACCAGGTGCTTGCCGGCTGGCACCACAGAGTTACCCCCGTCTCCCTATGCAGTATCAAGGTCTTAGTCTGACCCCTTCACCAGTTGGCCCTGGTAGAACCCACCAGGGGCCGATGGCCCAGACGACACAGCCCACAGGCTCATGTTGGCACTTGAACCCTCCACCATGTTGAGGTGGCAATTTTGTGGAGGGATATTCATCTACGTAATTATAGTTCATCCATTTATTCACTTACTTGCTGTTTTAGCTAAGAATTTTTTTTCTTTTTAGCAAAGAATTTTGCATTTTACTTTGTATTTTTTGAGTTTCTGAACTTTTTTATTTGTAACTACTGTATACATTATATTTTTTTAGCTTTAAAAGCTTTTTTCTCAAAATATGATTATTACCTAATAGGATATTTAACTCTAGATGTTTTGCACCTGGCATCAGCGTGACCTCATCTTATTGATTATATATTCAAACTAAACATTTATATGTGACTGTATCTGTGGATTGATTTCTCTCCTGCAGGTCATGTACCTTTTTCTACACACAGTGAAGGGCACTCCCTTCGAAACCCCAGACCAGGGTAAAGCTCGTCTGCTCACACACTGGGAACAGATGGACTACGGCATCCAGTTTACTTCATCACGAAAATTCCTCACCATCATACCCATTGTTCTGTAAGTATATTTGCTGCTAAATTTAACAGCAGTACCAGTTTCACATTCATTATCACAACCATGTGTCTGTGTAAAACTGTTTTGTTACCAGGTGAAATACAAATTGTTGGGAAAGTCCAGACTAAATTTTTGAACCTTTTTTTTTAATTTTTTTACTATTTAGGAACATCAACATAAACACTAATTAGTCTGCCTGTTTCTTTTGTTCAGAGGTGGAGCCAAAACCTTTTGTTTCCAGGCGCTACCATGTTGGTCTGAGCACCACTCAGTTGTGATGTTTTTAATCGTTAAATAATTAAAGGAGCAACAAGCGATTTTTCACCGCTAGGTGTGCTGTTGAGTACAGGATTGAGACCAAAACAAAGTCTGTCATGATTGACAGTTTCTTCTACCTATCCCCGCTCTCCCTCCCACCTCCCGTACACCACCTCTCTCACCCACTCTCCTCATGAAACGAAGTTCATTATCACAACGAAATAACGGAGTTCTGTAGCGGCTAAATGTAGCGGGCATTTAGCCGCTACAGAACTCCGTTATTTTGTTGTGATAATGAACTTCGTTTCATGAGGAGAGTGGGTGAGAGTGTGTGTGTGTGTGTGTGTGTGTGTGTGTGTGTGTGTGTGTGTGTGTGTGTGTGTGTGTGTGTGTGTGTGGGTGGGTGGGTTTGTATTTCTGACCTCCTGAGGACCCGTTTCCTGACTTTTACTATCTTTCTGGGGTCCGAGGGTTCTTGTGGGGACCGAAGCCTGGTCCCCATGAGGGGGACTCCCCTTTTTAGGGTTAGGGGTTAGGTTTATAGGTATGGTGTGAATAGAGTTTTAGTTAGTCTTAGGGTTAGTTATAGATCAGTAATGGTTAAGGTTAGGAAAAGGGTTTGGGTTAGGTATAAATCTAGTTACTAAAATCAATGGAAGTCAATGGACGGTCCCCATAAGGATACCAAAACACACTTGGGTGTGTGTGTGTGTGTGTGTGTGTGTTTAGCCGCTGGTACGTTCCAGACATTTAGCCGCTACAGACATTTAGCCGCTACGGACATTTAGCCACTACAGCTACAAGGTAAAAGAGCAGAACTGAATGCAAGCAGTATAAAGGACAAAGTCGACAACTTTATCACTTTCCAGAGCGAGTCATTACAGTAACACTAGATTAAAATAATGATTGTTCCTTACCTGTCCAGGAGAAGAAAATCCACCTCCGAGTCAAATCGTAAATTCTCTCGTTCTCTCAGTGCTCTCCATCTTGGAAAAGCAAGACCAATGTTTATCCTCGTTTTGTCCCTTGCTTTACCCGGTTTGTTTGTCATTGGCCGTGGCTTCTGGGGTGATGAAATGTGTTCCCGGTCATCTTCAGGTGAACGCTTCGCTCCGCCATTTCGCTTCAACAATGTGTGTCGGCTGTACTGAGCGAAGGGAGGGCCTTCGCTCAGTGCCCAACTTACTGTTGGTAAATTGGTCAGATCAGAAACCTGCAGCCAGAAATTTTAAAGAAAGAGTTTTCCGGAAATAAGATTTGTCTCGCAGATACTTCAGGATTCTTCCTCTTAGTCTACTCAAGTAATTTCTATTTAGAATAAATACAAATATAACTGGCTAAGAGAACCACTTCAATTACAAGGAAATTAGATGCTTATAACAAATGAATACACATTATAAGCAAACTTTTTTTTTAACAAACAAGAGGAAGCTGATTCCATCACACGTGAACAGTTTGTTTTCACAGCTGAATTAAAATTTGTCCCCATGTGTGTGCTGAGAGGCAGCTTCTGTTTAGACCTCCATTATCTGCTCTGTATGTAAATCAGCACTACAACATGCAGGTGTCTGTCAGCTGAGTAGCAAACAGGGCTGCTAATGTTTCAGTAAACTCTCATAAACATATTCAGTCATTATTCACATGCTAATGAGTTAAATAGAAGTAACTGGGTGTAAATGATTTGCAGAGCTTATTGTCCACACAGCTGTTGAGTTTAAGCGACTCACTTGCTGCCTGCAGCTGTTTTCTGTAAACAGTAACAGTTTGTACAGTGGTGTGAACAACTATTTGCCCCCTTCCTTATTTCTTATTCTTTTGCATGTTTGTCACACAAAATGTTTCTGCTCATCAAACACATTTAACCATTAGTTAGAGATAACACAAGTAAACACAAAATGCAGTTTTTAAATGATGGCTTTTATTATTTAGGGAGAAGAAAAATCCAACCCTACATGGCCCTGTGTGGAATTACCCCCCTTGTTAAAAAAATAACCTACCTGTGGTGTATCACCTGAGTTCAATTTCTGTAGCCATCCCCAGGCCTGATTACTGCCACACCTGTTTCCATTAAGAAATCACTTAAATAGGAGCTGCTTGACACAGAGAGGTCGACTAAAAGCACCTCAAAAGCTAGACATCATGCCAAGAGCCAAATAAATTCAGGAACAAATGAGAACAAAAGTAATTGAGATCTATCAGTCTGGTAAAGGTTATAAAGCCATTTCTAAAGTTTTGGGACTCCAGCGAACCACAGTGAGACACATTATCCACAAATGGCAAAAACGTGGAACAGTGGTGAACCCAGGAGCGGCCGGCCGACCAAAGTTACCCCAAGAGCGCAGAGACAACTCATCTGAGAGGTCACAAAAGACCCCAGGACAACATCTAAAGAACTGCAGGCCTCACTTGCCTCAATTAAGGTCAGTGTTCATGACTCCACCATAAGAAAGAGACTGGGCAAAAACGACCTGCAGATTTCCAAGACGCAAACCACTGTTAAGCAAAAAGAACATTAGGGCTCGTCTCAATGTTGCTAAGAAACATCTCAATGATTCCCAAGACTTTTGGGAAAATACCTTGTAGACTGATGAGACAAAAGTTGAACTTTTTGGAAGGTGAATGTTCCGTTACATCTGGCGTAAAAGTAACAGCATTTCAGAATAAGAACATCATACCAACAGTAAAACATGGTGGTGGTAGTGTGATGGTCTGGGGTTGTTTTACTGCTTCAGGACCTGGAAGGCTTGCTGTGATAGATGGAACCATGAATTCTACTGTCTACCAAAACATCCTGAAGGAGAATGTCCGTCCATCTTGTTCGTCAACTCAAGCTGAAGCGATCTTGGGTGCTGCAGCAGGACATTGACCCAAAACACACCAGCAAATCCACCTCTGAATGGCTGAAGAAAAACAAAATGAAGACTTTGGAGTGTCCTAGTCAAAGTCCTGACCTGAATCCTATTGAGATGCTATAGCATGACCTTAAAAAGGCGGTTCATGCTAGAAAACCCTCAAATAAAGCTGAATTACAACAATTCTGCAAAGATGAGTCGGCCAAAATTCCTCCAGAGCTGTAAAAGACTCATTGCGAGTTATCACAAACGCTTGATTGCTGTTATTGCTGCTAAGGGCCCAACCAGTTATTAGGTTCAGGGGGGATTTCCTTTTTCACTCTGGGCCATGTAGGGTTCTCCCTAAATAATAAAAGCCATCATTTAAAAACTGCATTTTGTGTTTACTTGTGTTATCGTTGACTAATGGTTAAATGTGTTTGATGAGCAGAAACATTTTGTGTGACAAACATGCAAACAAATAGGAAACCAGGAAGAGGATAAATAGTTTTTCACACCACTGTAATTGTGTGTACAAGAGTCATGTTTAAACGACATACCTGGACAGCTCAGCTTCTTCTGTTACCATTTACACGTTTTTTTTTGTTTTTTTTTTACATGGCTTCGAGAACTATAAGACATACAGTAACTCAGAAAACATGCCAGTAATCTGTTGCTAACCGAGAGAGCAGGTGGTAACTTGGCAGCTGCCGGCCGGGTCAAAAGTTCTTCACTTTAATCAGACTAAAATCAGCTGAGCGGGAAATTTGATTCACCCATTTGTGGTTTCCAGAGAAAGAATTCCAAAAAAGTTAGAAATGCTCCAGTTCTGTCTTTTAGTTGTACGTTCCTTTTGTTGTGTTTCTAAGTTTAATTCTACAGAATCTCTGTGTGAGTCATGAAATTTTATGAGCAGCAAATAATTAGATTTGAAGATTTAAAAAAGTTGTTTGAGAAGATGTGGGATTGCACTGAATTAACAATTCAACTCAATCGGCTGGTTCCTTAGATAGGAAAAGTTTGGGGATACTTTGCTGCTGAACCTGCGTGAGTTACGGTGGTTGATGTAACAGTGAATTCTGCTCTTTATCAGAAAACATTGAAGGAGAAAGTCTGGCCATTTTTTGTGACCTTAAGCTCAAGGGCACTTGGGTAATACAGAAGCACAAGGATCTAAATCACACCAGCAAGAAAAAGAAACCAAACAAATAAAAGGTTTTGTCGTGGCCAGTTAGTCTCCAATGTGGCTAATGTGAAGACTAATTACCAGTTATTGAAACCAAGTCTGGCACAACTAGTCATTAGATTTTGGAGGTAATTACTTCTTCACGTCTTTTTCTTGGGACTTAAACTCATCCTGCAGCCAGCGCTTCTTTTATTTTGGCTTCAGCTGTTGTTCCTGCGTCTAGTTATTGTATATGTTGACGGCTGAATCAGAGACCTTAATCCAGCTGTTGCATCTCACTGTGAACTGTAGATTTTATTTAGTAACATTAAACTGATGATTGATTCTCTTTTCAGGTATATTCTCGCCAGTTTCTACACCAAGTACGATCCTACACATTTTTTCATCAACACTTGCTCCCTCCTCACTGTCCTCCTGCCAAAGCTGCCTCAGTTTCACGGAGTACGGATATTTGGCATCAACAAATACTGACAGAACTAAGAACTGGATTTGAACCCCAAACACTGGACTTCTAGTTTTCTGTTCCTGCTGGACTGTTTTCTGTTTAGAGGCAGAGGAGATTTGGTGTGGAGGAAGGTTGAAGGAACTTAAAGCCCTGTTGTTTCATGTTTTTTACCGGCACTTCTGACATTAAACAATGTGTCACTCTTGTTTTTGTGAAAGCAGTTTCAGCTGCACTGCTTTCATTTGAGATGTTTCCTTCTGCACTGGCTGCAAGGCTTTTGATTCCAAGTGACTCTTTTCATTACTCGTAAAAGGTTTTTTTTGAACTGCATTTACTCACCTGCAGTAAACATTTTGCTTTGATTTACTTAAAATAAATCAATGACCGATCGACTGAAAAGCTTCTACTTCTTGATGTGGCTTCACGTGGAGGCCGCGTTTGGTGGAAATCCATTTGCTCACACGAGGGCCAGTTGTCAAGCTGTGGGGAAGTCCAGGCACTTTACATGAATCCAGCATGAGCTGGCTGCCACAGAGCTGCCTATAAGCTTACATGTCCGAGGGGTTCCCCCCCTTCCGCATTCGATGGAGCCATGTTTGCATTTAAGCGAGGTTTCCCTGTTCATGATGATGTTTCAAGGAAATGATCAAAGGAAATGCAGTTCTGTATGAATGTGATTACACTGTTGATTATGTTGAGCAGAGCCTGGGAAATACATGCAAACACAGCTCGCTGTATCAGCTGTTTTAAACCAGCTGAATAACTGCGTGTGATCATTTGCAGGGGTGTGTTGGGTTGTTCCCTGCCTTTAAACACACCACGCAGAGAAACCTTTGGGATGCTCACAGCAGCTGGGCGTAAATGTCACAGTGTCCTTGATGTATCAGATACGATCCACTGAAACTAGAGTGGGAGAAAAAGGATAAAGAGTGTTTTTTTTCTCAGACGTGTACCATCGACTGACTGATCAAAGATAACAATCTGCAGCTTTTCCTGGTTTTAACTTTCACTTTAGAGTTCTTATTAAACAGCAATACTGTTTGTGTAAAACACTGCAAAACCACTCAAATGCGTGCAAGACACAGCAAAGAGCTGTGTCTTGCTCAGCTCACGTGGACATATGAGAAAGGTCACGCAGTTCTACTAAAATATCTTAGACTTTAAGGTCAAGTTGAAATAAACAACAAGGTGCCAAATGGCAGAAAAATCACAACAAACACTCAGGAGTTTCAAAGCCACGAGCAGCTCTGCCCAGGATTCTGTAGAACTGGACAAACAAAAGGATTTTTAACAAGAACTCAGTTCAGTGTAACAAAGCAGTTTGTGCAAGCAGAGTTAGATTCACTCCTCTGGTGAGTTCAAGGTGGAATTTCCACGTTAAAGTTCTTCCTCCTACTTTGTTGTAAACAGCAAACACTGACTACAGAAAAAACAACTAACTGATTAATAAAATGTTGCTGAATAAAACCTAAACTGAGAAATTTTGATTATGTATTATAAATAATATTAAATGCCCCAAATGTTCACATTTCATTTCAGGAGAACTATCAGCTGACTTGACCATTAATTTCTTGACCATTAATTACTTGGTACATTTACAGTTTTCTGATATTTTAGAAACATGGAAGCCCGTTTCTGCTACTTAAAAAGAATAAATAAAAATCACATGGTATGTCAAAAATAAAACTTCCAGTGTAATTCTAAATTTAAAGATGTGACTGAGTTTAAAATAATAATTATGTTGCCATGTGAGGAATTCTATGTATCTTGTTTACTTTCCAAGTCATTAATAGTTGCAAATTTTCACTTATGAAATTATCAAATTTATTGCAAAGAGCAACAAAGTTAAAGCACAAATACAAAGATTTTTATTCCAAATGTGGTAAAATAAACGACAAGTGAGCAGAAATCTGAACTAGTATTAATGAAAGTATCATCTGCTGTTCAGAGGTCTGAAATATCACAGTGAGGAAACGTGAAGTGAAGAGCTGCTGTCGTCTTAATAAGTAGAACCAAGAAGCTGTAAACAGTATGTTTAAAAAACTAAAACCTCTTTTAGAAAACTGATTTCAAACCAAATACCCATCAGCCTTTAGTCCTTCCAGCACGCCTGGAGGTTTGAAAGCATTTCCCCTCTAAAACTAAAGCTTTGGCTTCAGTGCACCACCTTGCCATCTTTTATTAGTAAAAAATCTGATCTCTCATCCAGGTACTTTGTGTGTGTGCTATAAAACGGCTCATGTAACCTGGAATCCAGTCCAGAGATTGTTTTGTTCCAGTTTCCATATTAAACACAAAGATTTGTCTGGACAGCCACGGAGAGCCGTTCCTTCATCACCTTTCTGAAAGGCGATGGCTTCAGTCTTTACCCCAACGACCACTCGCTTCCCTCTCACTCTGGTTTTGTTGGTAGCTTTATATCCTCTTCCTCATCATCAGTGTCAAAAAACTCCTCCTCGAAAAAAGATCCTCCAAACCCGTATTCCTGTGCGTGGACAGACGCCTCGTTTGGCATCAAGTGAGGGGATCCTTCGATGAAATCAGCAAACCTGCCGTTTGGAGAGACAATATGGACATAGTACAAATTCAGGAGAAGAAAACACAAAGTGTTACATCCGAGAAACATCTGCTCATGTTTCCTGATAATTTATCTGGACTGGAATGTACCTTAAATAATGTTTTTATTAATAGAGACAAAGACCGATCCAGTGATGTTTCTTATTTAACTGGACATTACACTGGATCCAAATCAATCAAATAAAGACCTCACCCCCTTTTATCATAGTCACTTTAAATTATTCTATAGCAGAAAGGTTTTCTTAGTCATTATGTGGCAAGTAAAAACCATTTGTGTGTAATTAAGGAGAATCCGTGGACTGGATTGTTGTTAAACCTGTATCTAAAAGGTCCTCTGACGGTACTATAGTAAGACCGACACCTCTGATCTCATCTTTTTCCTAGTAACTGACATCATAACGCAGAACACCAGTCTGTTAAAACTAGTACTGACGCTGAGGGGAACTCTGTATTTAAGACATAAAGTCTTAAACTTACTACAAATCTAAACAAAAAAGCACAAATTTGGAAACGTCCACCTTTTTGGGGACTGAAGTCTGGACACTGCTTTCCAGGGACTGAACTCTGGACTGTTGCAGTATTTCCTCAGGTCCTCCAGAGCACGACGAGTCTCTTCCTCTCCTTCCTTCTGATACTCCTCCTCAGTCAGCAGGCGTCGTGGCACGGGCTTCCAGTTAACATACCGCATGAGTTTCCTTCAAAAATAATAGGTGAAAAATCCTCAAACTTCAAACTGATAGCAATTTGATAACAGATGTTTCATTTCTATAGACAGATCTGGTAGAACACTGAGAATATAAAAACTATTAGTGAAATACTTCCTGCTGATAATAACAGATTCTTCATAGGACAGTGTGAGAAACTGGAACGTCCCAGAGCAACTTCACAGCAGATTTGTTATTCTTGCTGTACTCTAACACC
The DNA here is from genome assembly GCA_006937955.1 of Pachypanchax playfairii. Taxonomy (NCBI): domain Eukaryota; kingdom Metazoa; phylum Chordata; class Actinopteri; order Cyprinodontiformes; family Aplocheilidae; genus Pachypanchax; species Pachypanchax playfairii. The sequence continues at coordinate 2,541,012 of SSNP01000032.1, read as the reverse complement.
ACCTACTGTTAACATTTCAGTAACACATACCTCCACACTGCGACAGCCAGAGCGACTGGATATTCCAGATGTTTGGATAACAGTGCTGCCACGATGACAGCAAAGGCCACTTGCTGAATCTGCATTCCCAAGTAAATCAGAAGAAGTCCAAACAGCTGCAGCGTCCACGACAGGATGTTAATGCTCTTCTCATCCACCAGAGGACCATAACGATAACACACAGCAAAGCTTACGAATCCCACCGCTGTTACATAACCTGACAAAAACAAAGGAAAGGACCAGCACAGTGATGAAACACAAAATCCCTGAGAAATTTACACATCCTCTAAACAGATGTGCCCATTTCATATTTGTTTTCAGGACATTATATGACTTAATGGTCTCATAATAGTTGTTTCATGTGTGCAGAAGAAGTAGAGAGCACTTAAATATCACACATATTACTCGTCTTTTTTTCCAATTCCATAAAGTCCGTACCCAATGCTACATGCCAGTGTTCTCGCAGAATTACTTTGAGGTTCCTGAAGACAAGCTGAATGGCGTACAGAGAAAACGACCAGCCGCCAGCTATAACCACGTAAAAAGAACTTTTCTGAGAGAAAACACACAAAAAGACTAACAATCAAACATTACAATCAATATATTTTGACTTGGTAAGTATTGCAAATTGGAAGAAAATCAAATGACTAACCTTTGGTAAAAAGCGTGCCAGGATGAAAAAGAGGATGATGAGGGAAGCGATCAAGCCTGTGCTCATACCAGCTGAGTAGAAGAAAAGCTGACTCCTTCATATGTGGTCAAAACATATAGAAATGAATAATTACTAACTGCTGTTGCCTAGTTAAACATAAAAGTGAAATGTTGGTGTAAACAAAGTAAAATACCGGCTGAGTGAATCAGCAAAGATAAACAACAAAGTCCCGGCGAGAAAGACCAAAAACAGGTAGATATCAAACTCTGCAACAACAAAAGCCAGTTATGATCTCTAAATATACAACAAACATGTATTTTTCTTTGTTTTCAACTCACTGCGAACAGGTTTGATGGTGTACTGCGTCCTGTCAGTGGGCTCAACCTTGAAGCAGGTCTTGCTGCTGAACAGGTTGATGTTAATGGTTGTTTCATTTTGTCGTTCACGTAACAAACTCTGAAACCAGTTCCAGAAAGTGAAGCGCTCCAGCTCCTGCAGCTCCTCCTCACCTTCCACAGTTTCCACCTTAAATACCTTTGAACTCCACACTTTCACCTGTCAAACACGTTTGAAAAGTTATTACAGATGAAAAAAAGTGATGTTTACCACTGAAAGCGCAAGTTTAGTAAAGATTTATTAAACGTCACTTTTTATTCCACTGCACTGATCCTCACAGCTGATAGTCTTAAAGACGCCATTTCACACGAATTTCATGACTTTGAGGTTATTTCTGAAATAGTAACCTGTAATATGAAACATTTTATATCTAAAAAACATTAGGAAACACTGATTAACAGATCTTTCAATCTGTCTGCATGAAGATTCATCAGGCTTCGGGCTGCAACTCATTAATATTCATTATGCAGATTTGCTGGACTCAGATTGGCTAACAAACTAGCCTATGAGAGCAAGGCATACTGTTTCCTGCCCCACTGCGCAAGGCAAGAGTGCACCAAGTCTCTTCCAGTTTGATACGTCTTTATGCTAGCAGCTTTTAGCCAGCAGCATGCTAGGCGTGGTCTCAGCTGTGCAAGCTGATGAATACTAATGAGCAAAGGAGTTGTGATGTAACAAATACAGGCTTTTTGAACTCAGGAGAACTCACCACTTGTGTAGTTTGAGAGATAAAAACTGAAAGAGAAGTTGTTGACCTGTTTTCACACCCACTATGAAGGTAAGAACACCTGTGGAGCTAAAATATTCACCAGAAACCTCAGAAAAATTGTTTTTAATGGAAGGGCCTCTTTAAGCATCTAAAATCCTCCAGAAAGCCTTCTCGGGCCGGGCCCGATAGGTTTTCAGAACCCGACCTGGGCCCGCCCCCCTTTTTTGTGCTTGATTGAACTCACATACATGTCAACCTTGAGGACTCAGAATTAGGGAGACATTTATAGAGAATTAGGGAGACCGTGGCTGAGGTGCGTTGGAGCGGGGGGTGCAGGCGCTGGTCGTGTCGGGGGGTGCACGATAGAGGTTGTAAGTTGTGTTGCAGCGGGGGTTTGATAAATGCGTTTGCAGCAATGTGTAACCGTTTTCAGCATTTAATCTGTGGTTGTAAGAAGGTCCTTCAGGTGTTATCGCTTTTAATAGCCGGTCGGAAACAACGGAAAGTGGAAACTGTCAGAAATCGGAACTGTCGGAAATCGGGAGAAAGTTGGCTCCGGGAGAGTTGACATGTATGAAAACGCAGTAACAGTTGACCTTATTTTGACATAAAAAACATCTTTAAGCCTACTTCTCTGCATTATGCAGAAACAGAACAGCATCACCAGTGTCGGGAGCAAGCCCAGTCCTTCTCTTCTTGATGACCTGTCCAGCTGCACTAAACACGCGCTCCTTGCTGCTGCTGCGGGGACATTCAGCACCAAACGGGCCAGATGAACCTGTAGCGGTAACTCCACAGACAGTTGCTGGCGTTTGGGGTGTGAGAGAGCAGGTTGCCGGCGAGAGAGGGAGCGGGGCGGGAAGAGCAGGTGTTGCATTCTAATGTTGCCATTTAAGTTGGATAAACAATGAACACAACACATCACTTTCATTTGCAGATAAAAAAAAAAAATCTCGAGCCCGGCCCATGTCCAACGTGTCCGCCCCTGAAGGGCCCGAAGCCCTGCCCACGGGCTCAAATGCAGGGCTCTATTCGTCACAACTCCTTTGCTCGTTAGTATTCAGCAGCTCCCGCAGTTAAAACCACGCCTAGCATGCTGCTGGCTAAAAGCTGTAGCATAAGATGTATCAAACAGGAAGAGAGAACGTCTGCTGTTGCCATGCGCAGCGGGGCAGGAAACAGTATGCCTTGCTCTCACAGGCTAGTTTGTTAGCCAATCAGAGTCTAGAAAATTCGAATAATCAATATTAATGAGATGCTGCCGAAGCCTGACAAAACCAGCCGAATTTTGACACAGAGAGATTGAAAGGTCTGTTAATCAGTGTTTACCAACATTTTTTAGATATAAAATGTTTCATATTACAGGTTAATACTTAAGAAATACCCACAAAGTCATGAAATCTTTGTGAAATGGGTTCTTTAAGGCTGTGTCATGGATGTCTTACAAAATGATCCAAAAAATTGTTTGTCGTGCATTCACAGCCATTCGTACGGGTCATTATGACTGAGGCTTAAGCTTCTTCAACACCTACAGTCTGCTCCATCCCTTCTTAAAAACAGCATCACTGTTTTGTCTCCGGTTCAATCTGTTATCCAGGTAAACACCCAGGTATTTATACTCCTCCACTTCTTCACAAAGGCATGTGTTTTGTTGTGCAATTGTTTGTACCAAGACATTTAAAGAGCACCTGTAAAATTAAGGACAACTTGCAAGAGGGCAGATTTACATTTTTAGTTTCAATTGTCCAATAGTCAAATTTTCCATCATTTTACATCTTGGTATTTATATTATACTGAGCTGTAATGCTAAATTTGTGGCTGAATTATTCGGCCACTTTTCACATGTATTTCTTGGAGGGTTTATTCATAGGATAAAATTTAGAAAGTAGGGTATTTTTAGGAATCATGCAGACTTTTTACTAAGGTTTGAGCAAATAGTTGTGCTCCAACCTCAGCGCCTGACATGATACTACAACACCGATGAAAGAACAGATTCTACAGTTGTGTAAATAAATATCTCTCATCCAACTGAAAGAAATATAACATAACCTCGAATTTCTAACTAGAAGGATTATTCTATATTCCAACATTAATTAATGTTTCTATTCTTTTTTTAAACTTTTATGTGTGTTGTCTGATTCTAAACCGTAAAATTGCAACACTGTTGAAATAAACTAATTTCCCCCAAGTTCACAGAGCAGCAATGTTTTGGAATGTCACCACAGAACTGAATGCTCAACAAGGCATTTCAGCAACTCAATGCTGAACTGCTATGAGCAGGATATCTGCCTCTGATTATGGATACCAAATCACAGAGAAATGATTTTTTTTTCCTCCTGATTTTAGGCTTGAAATTACAGCTGCACCATAAAGAAAAAGCCTTCAGATACTGTGATGTATACTTTCTGTAGTTCATGCTGGTTGGGTGTGAATACAGCAAGTCACCTGAATTCTTGTCCAGGTTTGTCTCCATGATGGCACAATTGTATTTCTGTAACAGAACCGGTTTGAACCTGACATGATGTAGTCCTCTCCATCTTGCAGATCAATTATTGGAGGTGTGTTACCTGGGTTGAACAAGCAGAGACATGGATCATGCAAATGGCAGGAAATCTTGTCTATAAAATAATACTGAGATAATCTTTCATATAATGACTGGACTGTTCTTGATTTCCTTTTAGATTAAATTCAATAAAAAGATGAAAGATAACCCTAACCCTATCTCAGCTACTTGTATGTTTGAAAAGGGTTCAAATAGACTAATAATTTAAATAATCTCCAGACATTATCACTATGTTTACTGTAAAAACGTTTCGTTTCGGATAAAATAGTTTTAAAAACGCTAATACAATGATCATCAAATAACGTCGGATGGGGTGGGAAAAAAAGATATTATTGGATTAAATTACAGTCGATTTTATAGTAAAAATGTTTCGATAAAGAATAACATGCTCATAACCCAAACTGTTGTGTTGCTGCTCCAGCAAACAAGCTCCAAACGTAGTTTCACTTTCAGCTAACATTTACTAGCTTAAGGTTTTAAAAATACGACTGAAGCAACTGAAAGTGTCTCTTCCTGATTTATATTGCAGCTTCTTACCCGAACTCTGGAGTGAGAACTGAGGTAAACCGGTAAAAAGCAACGTTAAAAGTAATAATTCAGTTATTGATAACATGTAACCGTTTGTCATTTTCATGCATCCCGCCATGATAGTTCTACTTTGCTCCCACCTTTCATGAACTCTCGCGGCTTTTCACGTCAGACGGATGAAGCGGGATCAGCCAATCACAAGACCAAACTGTCTGTCGTTAGTGTACGTACAACCAATGGCTAATATGGCCGAAGTTGGACGCCGTTTTGAAAAAGGCAGGAAACAATGACAAACGGCTTGGGAGGTTCAGTAAAATCTCCATAACGTGCTTAATTTCATATTTATACACACACATCTATAGCTTATACATATATACACAGACACAATACTTATATGTAGGCCTATATATTTAGATTTATAACTTTGCTTAATGAAACATGGTGCAAATTTGTGTTGTTCGCCACTTACAAGACAAGTATGAATGTTTATATGAGTCTTGGGTGAGTCTCAATTTTTAAGCTAATGAAATTGGAAGTGACAAAAGGCAGGAACTTAGCTCTTTGTTACACTCACCTAAAGGATTATTAGGAACACCATACTAATACGGTGTTTGACCCCCTTTCGCCTTCAGAACTGCCTTAATTCTGCGTGGCATTGATTCAACAAGGTGCTGAAAGCATTCTTTAAAAATGTTGGTCCATATTGATTCGATAGCATCTTACAGTTGATGGAGATTTGTGGGATGCACATCCAGGGCACGAAGCTCCCGTTCCACCACATCCCAAAGATGCTCTATCGGGTTGAGATCTGGTGACTGTGGGGACCGTTGTAGTACATTGAACTCATTTTCATGTTCAAGAAACCAATTTGAAATGATTCAAGCTTTATGACATGGTGCATTATCCTGCTGGAAGTAGCCATCAGAGGATGGGTACATGGTGGTCATGAAGGGATGGACATGGTCAGAAACAATGCTCAGGTAGCCCGTGGCATTTAAACGATGCCCAATTGGCACTAAAGGACCTAAAGTGTGCCACACCATTACACCACCACCACCAGCCTGCACAGTGGTAACAAGGTATGATGGATCCATGTTCTTATTCTGTTTACGTTAAATTCTGACTCTGCTATTTGAACGTCTCAAAAGAAATCGTGACTCATCAGACCAGGAAACATTTTTCCAGTTTTCAACTGTCCAATTTTGATGAGCTCATGCAAATTGTAGTCACATACATGCTTGCATGCCTGCGTCTGTCTGATGCACTCCACCATAGACTGTAAACCTGCCGCTTCTGACGTCGACGGTTGAGCCGGTGTGAACGCACCATTACACACTTAGCCTGCCGGTACTGGGGATCAAACGCCCCGGTCTTCCGAACAGGCGATCTCCCTCCCCACTAGACTGCAGTTGCCCCAAATATACATACATTTTTTATGTCATCTCTTGGAAATCTGTACAATACATACACACACTTTTATAGTGTTTTTCATGGCATGACATAATCAGCAGCACATTAATAATATTGGCGGCAGCATTAGTTTTTCTAAACAGTCTAAAAATTGTTTGACATCATAATCATATAATTTACAGTCATATACAAAGACTAAACGGGAGACTTTGGAAAAAAACTTTTTGATAGTATACGCTGTCAGAAAATGTGAAACATTCTAATGATAACATTGACTTTAAACAGGTTAGGTTAGTAGTAGTTGTAATAAATTGTAGTAACAATACTACAAGATTAGTCTAAACTTCCAATATACTGAGAATAAATTCACTCAAAACTATTTAAAATTAATGCAACAAGTTCTCCTTTAGTAGATAACAGTAACGACTTACTTGTGAAATGTCACATTTGTAGTTTCTCCATATCGATTGGTGCAGTTATACATGCAGTGAGCCAACGTTTCACCTTTTTCAAAATGGCGGACTGCTTTGGCCACTTTCTGCAATGGGATGTCCCCTCTAAAATATAAACTCATTGGTTTTAACCATGGTCAAACCTCCCAAAACTTGTGAATATGACGTCTGTTAAAGAAACAAATTAGTTCACTTTATTAAAGACACAAATAAAGGTCCATAGCAAAAGTTTTAAAAAGAGAAACACATGTGTATACATGTGTGTTATTAAAAATAAATAAATAAATAAATAAAATAAAATTACAGGCTTAGCTACATAAAGACTTAAACACCATTGTCTCTACAACCCAGAATAAAGCCAGACATAGCTTTGATTGGGGTTTGTCAATGAAAAAATTGTGTTTTTTGAGTGCAGTAAGTATACACACAACTGTACAGTACATGAGATTCCATAGAACAGCACCACATGAGGGCATACCAACACTAACAAACATTGAGCTTGCACTGCACCATTTTGACATTTTTAGAATCAGCCTCAGACCATCATTGTGTGCAACAGTAAGTTTTTACATGCTGCTTTATTTGTAGCACTTCCATGGATGGGCAGTGTAAGGTACAATGTGTTCTCTTGGGTTGTAGCTGATGCACTTTTGTTATGGCTGGTTCAAAGCTTAACTGTAAAAACAATTAAAAAAACTCATTACTTGCTGTATGTCTCTATAAGCCATATAGCAAATTGATGCTGCTTTTGTCTGCGGCAGTTCAATAGGGCAGAACACAACAGTAAATGTAAAACCTAAGACTCTCACTTGTGTGGAGTGACCGAAGACGTGCAGCTTGAGTGCTAAATTTGCACCAGCTACACCCAGAGGATGGAAAGAGGAAATTGGTGTTGATGTGGTTTAACAGATCTCAGTATGTCCTCTTTAATCCACTTAGAAAAGAATTTGACTTTAAACTGCAGTTACAGATAAACCATTGACTTTCCTGTATTGTATCATGTGTTTGTGCAGCTGTTGTTTTTTTCCTAAATAAAGATCTAAACATTGCTCATAGCATAAACAACACAGATCAGCTTCTGTTTGGGGTGTTTTGTTCCTTGAATGTGCTAAGGGTGGATATAATGTTCACTCAGGAGATTAAATAATCTGTCACACTTTCAGTCCAAGCGTTGATGTCCTCTCCAAATGACACAGAGTGCATCCCAGTCTGTAGACTCAAAACATTCTTAAATAATTTCTTCAGCTTCCTGTGACCTCCTCAGTTCCTTTGACCACAGGTTGCCTCTGAACAATGGGTTTACACACAGAGACAAAATTAGGATCTACTTTGCCAAGAACAGGTCATGTGCATACCTGATATTTGCATAAAACAAGTCCAGAGTTTTGTTTTCTCTGATGGAGCAAATGACAAAGTGTTGAAATGTTGGAAGTGTAGAAGTGAAAGGTGTGATCAAAATCTCAAGACAGTTACAAAAGCATTTTGGTGTTGTGGCTGTAGCTTAGCAACAGTTAAGCCAGTCATGTCACATGTAGTGTTAGCATTAGCTGATGGTAGAATATAAACTGCTACTAAAATAATATTAGTGAACTTCATCAGTAGATAATATAGATGTAAAATAACAGCTAAAAGTTCAATATCTGGATTGCAGAGACGATATTTCACAACTGCATATCCAGGATGACACCACGTTTTCTTTAAAAGGATAGCTATCCCACCTCCTTTTCTTTGGCCGCTCCTCTTCATAACTCTGCTTGGCTGTATTGTTTGAAAGCCAGACAAGATAGACACACTGGAATTCAGGATCTGCTCCTTTAGCCACAGCTCAGTCAAACACGATACTGCATTCCCAAATACTATAGCTGGGTCTTCAACAGTTTAAAGTTTGTCGATCTTCTTAACAAGAGATCTCACAGTCTTCAGTATTACTGATGGAAGAGAAGGTTTAAACTTTCTCTTTCTTCCCTTTGCTCCTGCTCTGCATCTACATCATCTCTTTAACTCACCAGGGATTTGGGGTTTCAATTTATTGAGTATTATTTGAGCCTTAGCTCAAACAAATCTCTTGCTATGGTTACACGTCATAACAAGTGGCAACTTAAGCAGAAATCTTTCAATCAGCTCAGTATCTAAACCAGCATGACATAGTCATTTTTACAAGAAAACAAATACTCAAAGATAAAACCTGCTCAGAAAATCACAGCCAGTCTCCAACAAGCTGCCAAGATGTGCAGCATAGGTTTCCTATACACGTGTGCAGAGACTACAACTTAAGTTTGCATAGCACAATTCATGAAGAGCAGTTTGATGTTCACCATATCATATCTGGAGAACTGGATCCACTGAGTTGATGTGTTTGATGAAAGTTATAGCATGTGTCATCCAGAACTAAAGGCTTGGTGCTGTTCCCATGTCAGAACTGAGTGTTCTGCTCTTCCCTCACTCCATGTAGATGTTTGCAACACAATGACAAAACATTTAAACTTTTTGTTTTATCTTTGATACAGTAACTGCTGCAACCTGAAACAAGAAGTCAACAAAACATGCAACATGTTTGTAGCAAAAATTCTATTGGAAAGGCTTGTAAACACTTAAACCAACACATTCATATTTAAGATTAAATGACTTAGTCAAATGTTTCTAAATTAACAAAAAAGTATCCACAAATCTTAAAACAACACTGATTGCTCATCTTTGTATTTTCTGAAACTGAAATTAATACCACTGTGTGAAAAATAGACAACTGAATAAAAATTCAAAAGCCTGATTACTTGTCATGTTTTGTTTGGCAGTTTATAAACTGTAAAAATGTGTAAGCCAAAACTCACTTTAACACCAACTTAAACTCAATTGTTCAAATAAGAATTTTAAGAGATCCTACTCAGAAATGACCCCAGGACTCTTGAACTGTACATCTTAAGCAGCAGACTTAGTGCTGTCTTGACAACTTAAATTAAATCACAAGGAAAGCTGCAGGTGTTGTCATGCTTTGGTGTCTGTAGTGTGTGTTCATGCTGAACAAATTAAAGGCACACAATTATTTCAAACATTTACTGGAAATCTCAGTACAATTTCCTCCAGAAGAATGAAAGGCAATAAAAGACTAAATTAAAACAAAGCCTACAGCACACACATCACATTTGGTGTAGAGTTTCTACTACAGCCTGTGGCTGAAAATGACACGGCTTGTGTGGATGCGTGTAGTGGATAGTACTCACTTTCATTTGGCTAATAATTGTTAAGAACCATTTAAAAAAGAAAAACAATCCAATAGCTGTGTGTTCAATAGCATGCAAGAACAGAAATATAGCCATAAAGCTGCAGCAAATACAACTTAATTACAGTTTGACCACGGGAAGGTACTGGGTGCTCTAAGACTGGGACCAAGATTGTTGGTGGGCTTCATGTCCAGTCTGCAATAAATAAAAACAAACAGTTGAAGAGCAAATAAAATTGACACCAAAAGATGCTGGTGTGAATCAGACAACTTACACTGGATTCATGTTTTGGTTTGCTCCCCACACAAATGGAGCAGCATCATCATCTTCCTCTGCAAGAAAAGATGTATTACTTTTAAAGAGCAACTTAGCCCACCACCTTTCAGAAGACGTCCTGGCACTTGCTGAATTTTGAAGAATGCGTTTGGGTTGTGATTGACATGTCAAGCTACACACACAGCCAGCAATACAGACAGGCACAGAGGGACATGAAACTCCTTTTATTAAGCCAAACCGTTCTGATCCGTATCGTTTCGAGCCGATAGTTCACCCTGCAGCAGCTTAGCAGCATAGAATGAGACTCTTCTAGTGGTATGTTGTTTTTAGCCAGAGTGCTAAAGCTACGTTTAGATTAGCTTATGTGACTCAGAGAGGCTCCTAACCCAAGTGTGCTGAGAAAATAACGTGCATAAATGATGTTCACACAATCAGAACAACAGCAGTAAAACTGAAGTTTTTGCCCCGATTTCATTATTCTTTTACTGAAATTAGTTATTCCATTTGTCATAGTTTTCAAAGTAGTTTGCCACAGGGCTAAAGCTACTGCCGTGTTGCAGAGAGGTGCCTGGGTAAATGCCGGAATAAAAATACCAGAGCATGATGAGAATATTAAAGGCACAAATCACATCCACACAACCACTGCAGTGAAGTCTTTCCCCTGATTTCATTATTCTTTTACTGATATTATTTATTCCCTTTGTCGTAGTTTTCAACCAGTTGCTCTAAATCCCTGTGTGCTGCTCTTTGATGAGAAGCTGGAGACAACGAGCAGGCAGGAACAAGTGTCTGTCTGAGAGATCCTTTTATACCCCAGGAGGTGTGTCTTAGAGACGATGCCGGTGACGTAGACATGTACCACTTTCAGCCAATCACAAATTAGCCACCTTTCAATCATAAGAGGGCAGCACTAAGACGTTTTTAGACCAAAAAGTAGAAGATTTTACAAGTTTGCATGAAAATGTAAAAAAAAATGTCCAGAAACTGAAAGGTTGCATTAGTAAAGACCCACTAATACAGTTTATAAGCAGGAAAAAAGCTGCTTTGAGGGTGAGTTGCTCTTTAAACAGTGACTTGCAAGTAATGGGTTATCAGCAGCAAACCATATCCTTACGTACAGCAAAAAAACTTGCTCTGTGTACGCCAAACTAAACATGTTTCTTAATCTTACCTTTATCCCAATCTTCAGTCATATCTGGCTTAACCCACGTGCTGACGGGAACGTGCCAATTCCGATGGCCACCTGCACTTTCACCTGATCCAGAAAAGCAAAACCAAAGATTTCACTAAGCAGAAGAAAACAGCAGACAAATTTGCTTGCACATGGTCAATCACATGATGATCTCACTGCCATCAATGTTCAGAAGAGTTCTGTCTTGACAGGTCTCGATGTGATGAGGCAGGTCTTTCTTGGAAACCAGGTGACGAGCATTAAAGGGGCAGGCTTTCAGCTCCTTGGCCAGTTTTGGATGATTCTTTAGTCAGAAAATGAATGTAATCAGTTACAACAGGAGACTAAAGTCTAGGACCATTTTCTAAAAACATTCATGTCTGAGAGTGTGTCAATATCTTGGAATGGCAAAAGCCAGTAATTGACCTTACGCCGGCCCCTCCCCAAAAACGGCTATTGTCCAATCACACATCATAGCAGCCGTTACTATGCGAGTAGTTCCGGCAAACACTGACTCCAAGCAGGACAGTCCCATGTTATTTGTAAATGGACACTGGATATCCTGATAGATTAAATGGAGGATTTGAGTTCTTTCCGTTCCCAAAGCCGAAAACACAACGTGAGCGGTACCTACAATGGATTAAACAGTGTGGACGGCCCCCAATTCAGTTAAATGTGTCAGGAAATTACGAAGCATAAATACGTCTGCTCAAAGGTAAGGCTAACAGCTAACTACTTACCGTGTTGATCTAGATCTGGAGGCAAGAAAACAAATCGGACCAAAGTTCTGATTACCATGAATATAAATGCCAGAACGTTAACCTACTCTCTAAACTAAGTTTAACAAGCCCTTTAGCTTTAGCCAACATTAGTTAACATGTGAGCTAACGTTAGCTGCTGTTGTGTTGTGTCGACGTCCCAACAAGTAACTTTAAATAATATTGTTTTTATCTTTTATGAAGCATTTTATGAACGGAAAACCTACCTCTGAGATTTAGCTTCAGACCGACCGGTGTAAGCATTAGCCTTGATAGCACTCATATCTCCTTTAGTCTTTTTATTCTGAATATATCCCTCCACCGCATACTGTAATCCCCCCTGCGTCAATCTGGAGTATAAATAAAGTTCACATAAAGTTCACTGTCTGATGAAAAGCCCAACACGAGCACATTTCTTGTGAAACCAAAAGTCACTGAAAGCACGGCTATTCCTGTTTGTTGGATGTTCAACTAGGACGTGTGCAGCCCACACAAACATAAATTTACCACTTTTGTGATATTTAAACGCGATCCCACTGAAAGCTCACTGATTTCTTCCAAAAACATTTAACTTTCCTGGACGAGTGGCAGGCATAGCAACAGTAACAAAGGGGGCGGGGCTCAGCGAAAGGTCAATTATAACATATGAGGTAACACAAAATCCACCATACAACAGCGCACTGCATTCTGGGTACCTGGGGGCCACTTTAGCCAGTTGTGCACAAAGCGTTGCATTTACATCGATGAGTTGTAAACAAATTAGTTTCTGAATAAAAAACTGAAAAATTGTGAACATGATAATCTGCATATGTAAAGTCTAACTGTCTGGTTTAGGATTAACAGCTTTACTTACATACATACAGTGGGGCAAAAAAGTATTTAGTCAGCCACCAATTGTGTAAGTTCTCCCACTTAAAAAGATCAGAGAGGCCTGTAATTTTCATCATAGGTATACCTCAACTATGAGAGACAAAATGAGGAAAAAAAATCCAGAAAATCACATTGTCTGATTTTTAAAGAATTTATTTGCAAATTATGGTGGAAAATAAGTATTTGGTCAATAACAAAAGTTAATCTCAATACTTTGTTATATAGCCTTTGTTGGCAATGACAGAGGTCAAACGTTTTCTGTAAGTCTTCACAAGGTTTTCACACACTGTTGCTGGTATTTTGGCCCATTCCTCCATGCAGATCTCCTCTAGAGCAGTGATGTTTTGGGGCTGACGCTGGGCAACACGGACTTTCAACTCCCTCCAGAGATTTTCTATGGGGTTGAGATCTGGAGACTGGCTAGGCCACTCCAGGACCTTGAAATGCTTCTTACGAAGCCACTCCTTCGTTGCCCGGGCGGTGTGTTTGGGATCATTGTCATGCTGAAAGACCCAGCCACGTCTCATTTTCAATGCCCTTGCTGATGGAAGGAGGTTTTCACTCAAAATCTTACGATACATGGCCCCATTCATTCTTTCCTTTACACGGATCAGTCGTCCTGGTCCCCTTGCAGAAAAACAGCCCCAAAGCATGATGTTTCCACCCCCATGCTTTACAGTAGGTATGGTGTTCTTTGGATCCAACTCAGCATTCTTTCCCCTCCAAACACGACAAGTTGAGTTTCTACCAAAAAGTTCTATTTTGGTTTCATCTGATCATATGATGTTCTCCCAATCCTCTTCTGGATCATCCAAATGCTCTCTAGCAAACCGCAGATGGGCCTGGACGTGTCCTGGCTTCAGCAGGGGGACACGTCTGGCACTGCAGGATTTGAGTCCCTGGCGGCGTAGTGTGTTACTGATGGTAGCCTTTGTTACTTTGGTCCCAGCTCTCTGCAGGTCATTCACTAGGTCCCTCCGTGTGGTTCTGGGATTTTTGCTCACCGTTCTTGTGATCATTTTGACCACACGGGGTGAGATCTTGCGTGGAGCCCCAGATCGAGGGAGATTATCAGTGGTCTTGTATGTCTTCCATTTTCTAATAATTGCTCCCACAGTTGATTTCTTCACACCAAGCTGCTTACCTATTGCAGATTCAGTCTTCCCAGCCTGGTGAAGGTCTACAATTTTGTTTCTGGTGTCCTTTGACAGCTCTTTGGTCTTGGCCATAGTGGAGTTTGGAGCGTGACTGTTTGAGGTTGTGGACAGGTGTCTTTTATACTGATAACGAGTTCACACAGGTGCCATTAATACAGGTAACGAGTGGAGGACCGAGGAGCCTCTTAAAGAAGTTACAGGTCTGTGAAAGCCAGAAATCTTACTTGTTTGTAGGTGACCAAATACTTATTTTCCACCATAATTTGCAAATAAATTCTTTAAAAATCAGACAATGTGATTTTCTGGATTTTTTTTTCCTCATTTTGTCTCTCATAGTTGAGGTATACCTATGATGAAAATTACAGGCCTCTCTGATCTTTTTAAGTGGGAGAACTTACACAATTGGTGGCTGACTAAATACTTTTTTGCCCCACTGTATACAGTAATATATATATATGTGTGTGTGTGTGTATATCAGTCTCTTATTTCTGGTCTACAAGACGCCATTTCGTGCACGTTTCCTTGCTTCAACACACCTGATTCAGTTCAGCAGGAGCCTGTTAATCAGTCATCAGCTGAAATCAGGTGTGTTGAAGCAGGGGAAACATGCAGGAAACGGGGTCTTCGAAGAATGGCATTGAGAAACACTGATATATTTAAATATACACTTGCACATGAACTACCCATGTATCTAAAATTACAGTAAAGGCTTAAAAACACTTCATGGCTTGTAAAAACACCAGTTTTAACTTCCTTCATTCCCGTTTTGAGACTTTGATGTGTAAGAGTGTTGACTGCAGCAGAGGAGACAGATGAAGAGATAATCACAGGAACAGAGTGAACAATACATACACCAAACTGCACTCTTATTTTCAGTAAACAAGTGCTTTAACTACAACAAAACATCTCAACTCACCTTCCGGCACTTAATGAGATGATAAGGAAAACGACAAGCCCGGATTTGATGATTTTTGTCAAAAGGACACTGCAGAAGTTTCTCGGGGTCACAGTCTCTCCTGTCAACTTAAAAAACAAAATACATTGTCAGTATTCAAATAAATTCATTAAATCCCACAATAAAAAAAAAAAAACGTTTTTGTTTTACCCTCTTCCTCTCCCTGCAGTGGCATGTTGTCAGAAGGGGTCCTGCATGGGCCGGTGGTGGTTCCAAATCTGATGGTGGCCATTTGTAGCTGAGAATCACTGAGGACAACCCAAATAAGTCAAGCATTACCCTTCATTTACACTGGACATATCAGTGGTGCGTAGCGTTTTGCTCGCGAAATCAGCAATGCGTCTTTTTCCCATCGGGAGCGTTTCAGACACATACTAGCATAAAGCAATCCATCCAGCTGATCCCAGGAGATGTGATTTCACCAGTACACACAACAAGGTGAGATGAGATGAGGTTAGGGTTAACCTTTTTGACCAGTTTGTTAAAGCAGAACTAAGTAAGTTTTTTCACCTCAATAAATGTTTTCTAGAGTCCCTGTGGGGGTAAACAAGGACTTGGCGGGGTGATTCGTGGGTCCCTCCCCTCCCTCCGGGGTCTGTGTCCTGAAAGCAGCACTTGCAACTTTCAGTGGATCTCTGCGTTCTCTGCGCGTTGTTGTTGGGGGGGCGGCAGCGGGGTGGAGGGGAGGGGGGGTCTGCGGCGGGGGAACGTTACGACAGTGAGCTTTCACAGGGGACCAGTAGGGGGAGAGCAAGAGCAAAACTTACTTAGTTCTGCTTTAAGTCCGTTTTTGTTTTCAACAGTGAGACTCCCACCCAAACACAATACAGCAATACAATAATACACTGGCCATAATTCCCTGATAGAACATATTCAGGAGCTTCCTGTTTATGTCAAAGGATCTCAGCTTCCTAAGAAAAAACAGTCTGGCCTGAGCCTTTTTAACAGGAGCATCCCTGTTCCTTAACTTAACCTATTGTCAACGTACACCCCAAAATATTTGTATCTATCAACAATTTCAATAGGTTGTCCTTTAATGATCACAGGAGAGAATGTATTTTCCTCTTTCTGAAATCAATGATAACCTCTCGTTTTTTGCCAACATTAAGTTGTAAAAAAAATTCACATCACACCACTGAACAAAGGAATTAACGTCCTCTAGCATCCGAAAAATGCCGAAGAACATGGTAACACAAAAAAAAAACGTCATCGGGGTGGGTCTTTAACACTATAACTTCAAGGTTTTTTTTACCCCCTACAATGTCCAGAACACAGCCAAAAGGCTGTGTGGTTTAAAATGATTCAACGGCCTACAATTCGAAACCTTTCATTTGTAAATGCAGCAATAACTTCCTAATTGACCTTTCGCCGAGCCCCGCCCCCTTAGTTACTGTTGCTACGCCCGCCAACCCATCCAGCGAAACGAGATCTTGCTGGAAGAAATCAGCGAGTTTTCAGTGGGATCGCGTTTAAATATCGCAAAAATGGTACATTTATGTTTGTGTGGGCTGCACACGTCCTGGTTGAACATCCAACAAACCGGAATAGCCGTGCTTTCAGTGACTTTTGGTTTCACATGAAATGCGCTCATGTGGGACTTTTCTTCAGAAAGTTAACTTTATTTGGATCAATACCTCCATAATATATTCCAGATCGAAGCAGGAGGGGCTTACAGTATGCTGTGGAGGGACATATTCAGAATAAAAAGACGCAATGAAGGAGATACGACTGCTATCAAGGCTAATGATCAGGCAAGATGGCGGCACAAGCGGTTGCAGCGGCTTCGAGCTCTACATATCGGTGCATGGTTTTCATGTTTTTCGTGTGTATTTTTGCGTGTCAGGGTGCTATTTATTGACTACAGCTCAGCCTTTAACACAATAATTCCGGACATTCTCATCCCCAAGTTGGCCAACCTGGGACTCCCACCCACCACCTGCTCCTGGATAAAGGACTTTTTAATCAACCGTCCCCAGCATGTGAAGCTTGGTCCACACCTCTCATCCCCCACACACTCAGCACCAGCTCACCACAAGGATGTGTATTGAGCCCACTGCTCTACTCTCTGTACACACATGACTGCAGACCCACCCACCCTGAGAACATCATTGTGAAGTTTGCAGATGACACAACGGTGGTGGGGATGATCACAGAGGGGAACGAGACGGCCTACAGAGATGAGGTCCATAGTCTGAGTGAGTGGTGCGCCTTGAACAATCTGGTGCTGAACATCTCCAAGACTAAGGAACTCATCCTGGACTTCAGACGGAGTAAAGCCGCCCCGGCCCCCCTGCACATCAACGGCGAAAGCTTGGAGTAGGTGGAGACCTTCAAATTCCTGGGGGTCCACATCGTCGCTGACCTCTCCTGGAAAACCAACACCACAGCTCTGGTCAAGCTCTGTTCAAGAAGGCGCAGGAGCGACTCCATTTCCTGAGAGTGCTCAGGAAAGAGCAACTAAACACTGACCTGCTGGTGTCCTTCTACCAATCAGCCATTGAAAGCCTACTGACCTATGCTGTGTCAGTGTGGCACTCTAGCTGTACAGGAGCTGACAGGCACAGACTGCAGAGGGTAGTCAACGCCGCACAAAAGATTATTGACTGCCCTCTACCCACCCTAACCACCATCTACAACTCCCAATGCCTAGGCAGAGCCAGAAGCATCATAAAGGACTACACACATTCCAGCTTTCACCTCTTCAACTTGCTGCTATCGGGCAGACGCTACAGCCATATCATATCAGCCAAAACAAACAGACTTAGAGACAGTTTCTTCCCGAGAGCTGTCTCCACACTCAACTCAAGTTTGCATTAAGAACTGTCATGCCACTGGAAATATCATCACCATCACACAGTTGCCAAGAACTTTGCACTGACTTATTACAGCAGATTTGCACTATTTTTTTAGTTTTTTTTTTACCATAACTACCTGTTAAAGCTATAGTGCGTAACTTTTACATGTCCGTGAACGTCCGTTTCAGCCAAGCCACTATTAGAGGAGATGACACAATAAAGATTAAGCCGATCGGCTCCTCAAACATCTCACGGTATTTTTCAATATATATAATTTTTACTTTGCGTGTCGACCGGCGACATTCCCGCGGAAATTACGTCTTTTACATCACAACAAGAAGGGAGGGGGAGGACGAGCGGAGAGTCTCGTAGCAGGAGATCATTCACTAACCTGTCAGTTACAAATTAGCAGGCACCTTGTCTCCCGTTTGTAATAAGCTATTTGCGTTTCTGCGGAAAATAAATAAAAAATACAATAATTACCTCTTCCGAAGAGTCCATCTTTTTTCAACAGCTGTCCTTATTCAAACAAAATAAAAATGTTGTGGAATCGCGAATCCCAGCGGAAGAGAGGATAGCGGTTGGGGGAAGGGGGGTGGGGGGACAGGTGGGCGTACGTCATATGGAAGCGCCAGCTTCATTGTTGTAATAACGCAAAATTCCGCTAGGGGGCGACAGAAGTTACGCACTATAGCTTTAACTGCTCTCTTGCTCTATCTGTATAATTGTTTTTTTCCAAACTGCATATCTAACCACTCAGTCACTTTAGCACAACCGTTGCAGTGTTTATAAAGAGTTATTTGTAATTTATTTTATACTTTTATATTCTATTATAGCTTTATATTTTACTTATGTTATGTTCAAGTTATGTGTGCACTGTTTAGAGAAGCTTCAGACCTCATTGTACTTTGTATAGTGACAATAAAGGCTTTGTATTCTATTCTAGTCTAATAATAATAATAAAAATAATAATAATAATAATAATGTTTGACTTTGTTGTAAACTGATGAAAAATAAAAGTGAGAGACACTACGTCAACACAACACAACAACAGCCGACAACAACAGCAGCTAACGTTAGCTCACATGTTAACTAATGTTGGCTAAAGCTAAAGGGCTTGTTAAACTTAGTTTGGAGAGTAGGTTAACGTTCTGGCATTTATATTCATGGTAATCAGAACTTTGGTCCGATTTGTGTTCTTGCCTCCAGATCTAGATCAACACGGTAAGTAGTTAGCTGTTAGCCTTACCTTTGAGCAGACGTATTTATGCTTCGTAATTTCCTGACACATTTAACTGAAGTGGGGGCCGTCCACGCTGTTTAATCCATTGAAGGCACTGCTCACGTTGTGTTTTCGGCTTTGGGAACGGAAAGAACACAACTCCTCCAGATAATCTTTCAGGATATCCAGTGTCCGATTTAAAAATAACATGGGACTGTCCTGCTTGGAGTCAGTGTTTGCCGGAAAGACTCGCATAGTAACGGTTGCTATGATGTGTGATTGGACAATAGCCGTTTTTGGGGAGGGGCCGGCGTAAGGTCAATTGCTGGGTTTCACATGACGTTGCGTTGACGTCACCAAATGCAGATGGGGGTCATGAAGTTACCCGCTGCTGCACAGAACCCTGCTGAACTCTGCTGATTCGGCTTAAAAATGCCCAAAATCTGTGCGGTCTACGGTTGTTGCAACCGCTCTAATCGGAGGAAAGACAAACGTTTTTTTCGTGTCTCGAAAGTCGTGTGCCACAAAGGTCTTAATTTTAAAAAACTTACCGAAAGAAGACGGCAGAAATGGATCGCTTATCTCGAGCTAAAAACAAGACGCGCAGAAACAGACAATGCTAGAGTTTGCAGCGATCGCTTTCTAAAATGTTGAATAAAAGGGTTTAATAAATGTTCTAGTGTTTTAGTGAACATTTACTTAGAAACACATCTACAAAAATAGCAGATAAACAAGTTTTCCTCTGGCGACAAACCACGTTTTTATGGGGGGTTCTGTGGATCTCTGTGAATAGTTGAACTACATTATAGAAATATATAGAGAGAAATTACTTAAAAATCAAACAAATCTAATAGAAATTTGGATTTAAAAAGGCATAATAAGGTATTACATGTAAATACTAGCATAAACACACTTGTTATTAGCATTAGCAATAGTATTATTATCACGAATTAAAAGTAGCACAACTCACGACTTACCCGTGCAAAAACAAGACGACAGCCATTTAAAGCTTCTCTGGATCCTAAATCGTTGACCCAAACTGATACAAAATAGTTGTAGACTTCCAGGCTTTTAAAGGCTTTCATTTGATTTGCTGTGTAAAAAGAGGTATGCAGGACGAGAGTTTATGTCGATAGCTTCAATACAGGGTAAATCCTCCAGACTGTATTTAAAGTCCGATTTTTTTAAACTATACGGGTCATAACCTAAATGAAGATATATTTTTTCGCGATATCACGTCTGTGCTAGTCCATTTAAAGCCTTACTATAGTCGCTTTCAGACATCGCGCTGTGTTGTTGTGGCCAAGTGAAACACATCCTGCCCCCCATTTGAGTTTCGCGCGGCTTCCGAGTCACGTGAGTGAAACCCAGCAATTGTCTAGTACTGGCTTCCCTAAAAATATTTCTCCTGACTCACCCCCCAACTTGAATAGTATCTTTGCAGGGGGGAAGGGGATTGTTTTACAACAGCACACCAACTGTGAAGCTGAAGTAGCTAAAAGTTAAACGAGTTGAAGGAATTTGAAGAGATTTCAATGTATTTTAATGATGCTAAAAAAAAGACCAAAAAAGTTTAATAACTTTAAAAGTTTAAGATAAATCATAGCTGAAATGTCGTGAAAAAACTGGACGTTTGATATTATAGAAATTGTTTAACTCACAAACTGTTGAACGAGTTACATGCCGAACAACGCACGGAAGATAATAAAAGAAGAAAACAGGAAAGCATAATATCTGGGTCATGCAGACTGCTTAGCAACATGAAGTAACGTGGTTTTTAAATTAGACGTAAAAGATCTGCCAGGGGTTGAACTTTGAATTTTACACTTAGAACATTCTGGATAGCTTTCAGTCATGAACTGTTAAAAGGCTTTTACCATTTAATTTATTTACTATGTTTCGAAAGATGCCAGAAACTGTTTTCACACCAGGTTCGATGGTTTCTTTACTTTCTACAGGCCCGGATGAGCCTGAGGCCTCGCGCATCACCGGAAGAACAAAAGCGGCACCTTAAATCGCACTAAATAAATAAATAACTTTCTCACATTATTTGCAGATACGCTCTCAACACAATCCTAAATTAAACAACTGGTTAAGAATGAGTTCTGCATGAGTAAATACAAAAGGTTTTGTCTTAGTGCGGTTTGCTAACGCTGCGCTAATTTTTGGTTAAAAAAAAGACAAAATTCAGCACTAAACAAACATCTTACAACGTTTCGAGTCCAATTCAAATCAGTAAAATGTACAAAGGTCTTACAAACTGCGAGAAGAAATGTAGAACTGGCACGTTAAAAGCCTCTGGCGTCTCTCTGACGTGATCAGACCGTTGTAGTTTTACCTGAGTCCTGTGTGAACTGGTCACCTCGATCATTTAGGGCCGCAACCTGCACCGAGCTGGTCCTTCCTCACCGAGCAGCTGATGGAAAACACCGTCTAGCTGCACTCATTAATTCCGCTATGTTAATGTCACTATTAACAGCTTTAAAATCTGAACACGTGGCTTTTTTGTGTGTGTTTCACACCAGTTTAGTTCATTTAGTATCTCTAAAATAAAATAATTTACCGCCAGAAATGGTTTTATTACCAAGTCTTTTGTTTTCTTTACATTTTTTAGTGACGTAATCTGATACCTTGTTCATGCTTTGTCCTGAGAGTTGTCATGAGAATTATCTATCTGAAGTCATTTCAACCATAATTTCATGTCTGATTTTATGTGAACTGTCCCACCAGGGGAGAGAACATGTTCCCCAGTCCCTCAGCTGCCATGGGCCAAACCCCAATCTGTCCCAGATACCCCCCAATGCCATCCACAGGTGTACTGCTGAGCATGTTAAAACCACGTCACCAGTTCCAGTCCTCAGGCCAGTGCCTAACCACTTTTAGTTGTTAGCTGCTTTTACACTCCTGATCAAATAAGCAAATTAACTCTTTATACAGCTACACATAATTCTATTAATGATCCATAATGATCTATTCATTTAAATCATGTGTTGAAGCAGAGAAACATTAAGGCTGGAGTTGTGACAGTTATGACATCATAATCAGAAGGACAAGAGCTCAGAATTAGGAAAGTAAAAAGTGAAAGATGGAGGTGGCTTGCTTCAGCCTTAGTGTGAAATCATTCATGATAGATGGATCTGCTCCTCTGTCCTGAAAAAAGTCAGCTGAGATGGTTTGGGCACCTTAACATGCACCTTACCCCTGTGGGTGTTTCAATCAATTCCTGCAGGGAGAAGACCCTGAGGAAGGAATTATGTATCAGTTCTGTGTCATAGGAACCCACCAGGAACCCCAGAACAAACTGGAGAGTTCAGGCTTGGTTGTAGAGCCTCACTGCTGATGGAATGAGAGATCTGTGGTAACATTCTGTCCTGCATGGTGGACGCAGCAGCCTATCACTGAAGGAACTCCTCGTCCACACAGCTTCATCCAGAAGGAGAACCCAATTGTCCAAGAAAAATTTGTCAGCATCCTTTTCTCTTCCACCCCCTCAGTGGGGCTCATGTTTTTGCTGTTTCACACTGATTTTCCATAAATTTGAGATGCAATTTGAATAAATTATTGTTTGAGTGTAAGTCATTAAATCATTTTCCATCTTCTTACTTGTTTTGAGATTACACATGCCTGAAAGGTCACTGAGTTCAGGCGATTAGATGCTGAGCAGTAGGACTTTTTAAGGACAGAGAGGACATCCGGATGTCAGCAGTCCCAGATTAAGTACAGTGTGCAATTACAATCAACATTTTACTTGAACACCTCATTTGCAGACTAAACAGATAATAATAATATTATTGCAACATTTAAAAAGTACACTATAAGATAGTCAAACCATATGCATTAAACAGTGCAGTTAGTTATTCTGTCTAATGGCATGAGGGTAAAAAAAACTGTCTCTGAGTCTAGTGGCTCGATTTAAAAGGTTTGAGTTCTTCCCCCTTTTACACAACTTCCTGTAAAAAACGTTTTTAAACTTATGCAAGTTCTTACTTTTGGTAAAATGGTTAAAATTGTTAATCCAGTGTCTTGTCAGCTCTTATTAAAGTTTAGTTTTTACAGTTTAACTGAATGTAAACTGAGTTAATCATTGCTTTTAGTGCTGATGTACCTTGAAGTCATTGCTTTACTCTAAACTGAACTTAGTTTTTTTCATTTTAATTGACTTTAAAAAAATAGACTCATACTGATTTACTTTGAAACTCACATTCAATGTGGGCTTTTCATAATAACTTTTTCCTTAAGTTTTGATAAAAACTACCCTGTGATATTACAGTCGGTGTTACTGAAAAGAGTCGAGCATCATGTCATGATCCTTTTCTGTTCCTGCCTGTAGTTTTTCTCCCTTTCAGTTTTTAGAGAGTTTACATTCACTATGTCGTGTGTTTCACCATGTCCACATTCTGTTTAGCCCTCAGTTTATTATTTTCCAGCTGATCATATTATGTCACAATCAATATCTCATGTTCTGGTTTCTACCGTTAAGCAGTTCTCATGTGGATCAGACAAAACAAGCCTGGATCTTCATCCTGCACTATTCTGGTCTTTTTATTTAAGTGCAAAGAGTGAAGAGAGTTGTAAGAATACATAACATTTATTACATATCTGTGATTATTTTTGTTATTCTTGTAACCCAAATAAAAAAAGAATTGGAAAAAAAAATCTCCCTCACCTGCTCTGACCTATAGACTCATTCCTTTCACCTGTTGGTGTCCTTTTATCAGTAAGCCCTGAAGGGACACAAGCAGCTTGTCAAACATAAACCCAAAACATCTGCAGAGTCACAAATGATTCTCAGCCGAAAAGTTAAACAAGCAGTTTCAGATTTATCACAGTGGGTAAAACATCCTTTTAGACAGGAATAGGAAATAGTGCATATAAAAAAAGATTAACTGATTAACTATCTTTGTGTAGTGTTTTTTTTTAATAAAACCTGTTATACTGTATGTACAAAGCTTGTAGTGTTTTATGTATTACGGTAAAGGAACAATCAGCTTTCCCACATATTCATTGCTTTACGGTAACTGTCAAACATGGCGCTGTCCCGTTCGGCGCTCTGTCGTCAGTTGTCGTTGATTCGACTGTCTGGTTTCAGAACTAACAGGATAACACAGGACCTTTATTTGAAAGGTGTATCTCATCAGTCCAGGTGTGTCTCTCACTGGCTTTTATTACAATTCGTCTCCTTGTTTTGGTCACATATGTTGAAATATCTGCTAAACTAGCTTCTAAACGGCTGAATCTCGATATATATGAAGCTAATCAGTTATGGTGTTTAGTTTAAAACTGACATTAGTGCCCATGTTTAATGAGGGATGAATTTGTTTTTGTTTTCAGGAACTACACATCTTCCAAAATTAGACGAGGTTTTGGACGAAATGTCCTTTCCCGGCTCCAGTGGGCAAATGCCAAATATGAGGGATTCCTGAAAAGGCGATTCCCTCGAATTTTCCTGCTGCATCACACCTTTGTGAATGGTACGATCATTGTTTACACACCTGCTGGTACTGCAGGGTTCTCCAACCTGCGGCTCCGGGGCCACATGTGGCCCTTCAGTCCCTTGAAGTAGCTTCTTGTAACTTAAATCAACATGACCTAAATCAACATGAAGCCGAGTAACAACAGGAAATAGATTTTTTTTTGCCACTTGTTCATAGAAATTCTTTAGCAGAATGACACAAATATCACAAATAGTTTGTTCTGCCAGAACTGGAACCAGAACTGAACCAACAGACTTGAGTTTGACTGAAATGTCTGTAAAATGCAGTTGAACTTCAATCTTTCTGACCTGCAGTCAGTCTGACTCTCCTGATCCACCACAAACCCACATGTTACATCAAACTGGAGACAAAGGGCTGCACGGTGGTGCAGTGTGTATCACTTCTGCCCTGCAGCGTCCTGGGTTCAAAATCAGTTGGGTCCTTTCTGCATGAAGTTTGCATGTTCTTCCTGTGCATGTTTGGGTTTTATCCAGCTTCCTCCCACAGACCAAAAATATGCTTGAGATTGATTGGCAACACTAAATTGTTCCTAGGTGAGGATGTGTGCGTGGTTGTTCACCTGTCCAGGTGTGATCCCACCTCTCTCCCAATGACTGCAGGAGTTAGACACCAGCTCCCTGTGACTCTGAACAGGAATAAGTGGGTAAAGTAAATGACTGACTGACTTGAGGCAAATTACATTTAAAGCAGCAAATAGTTTTGCAAATCTATTTGAATTTTTTTTAACAAATGAAAATAGGCGATTATTGTATTAAACAGTAAGTTATTCATATAATAGAGAGAAAAATCCATCTGTGTTTGTCTGCATGTCTGTCAGCTGCCACTCATCCTGGTTCTGGTTCTGCTGGAGGTTCTTCCTGTTAAAAGGGAGTCGTTCCTCTCCACTGTCACCTCGTGCTGCTCAGGATGGAGGATTGTGTTGAAATGATGATTCAACCCGATTGGCTGGTTCTTTAGACAAGAAATATTTTATTTTTACTGAGTGACTTGTTATTACTATAAAGTGTCTTGAAATGACCTTTGTGATGAACTGATGCTTTATAAATAAAGACAAATTAAATTAAAAAACTGAGAGAAACAAACTGATACCCAAGACTCTAACAAAATAAAAGTTGTTTCCTTTTGTGAAAATGTAAGTAATAAATGATCAAACTACATCCATCCAACCAGTTTATATAAGATCTTGTTCCTGCAGGATCCCGATGGTGTTCTATCTCCAGCAGCAGGAACAACAATCTGATGTTTATGTTTGTTTTTATAAACATAAAGGTGGAACTTCATATTTTAACTATAAGTGACTTATTCTATAAAGTGTTTTATTTTCCTTTTAAGGGTCAAAGTGACTTGGTGGCTGTTTAAATAATTTAATGTATAATGAGTGATGAGAAAACAGTTGTAAAGTTTACAGACACCTTGTGAACTGTGAACACTTCATATTCCTAATATTGTTAAAAACAGCATCATTTTTATCATTCAGACTTCATAAAGTATGTAGTTAAATAAAAAAGTGACTCTTTTTATGGCAACTTTGTTTAGTGAGATGAAACTTGTGTTTGTCAGATAATCACATGGTAAACCGAAGTCTGTGTGTAAAATGCAGCGTAAACCAAGTGAACAGTATACAGTGAGATGATGCTCCTGCTTGAGACTCATGTTCTTTGGATTGAGCATCTCTGTGTGTTTCCATTGTAAACAAGCTGAAGCAGAAACGTCTCCCAACACAAAACATAAAAAGAAAATATTCACCTCATTAATCTCACAAGTATTGTGGTTTACATCAGAATGTTGATGCAGTCCAGTCCAGAACATCTTGATGAATGTGTCAATAACTCGTTCTAGGGTTCAAGCAGCTGTTTCAGGATGCCAAAGATGTGAGAAGGATAAAAGCCAGAATGCTGTCTGATGGGGTGAAGCTCCACGAGCTGCCTTACAGGGAGATGGAGAAACTCAGACAAGTGAGCAAGCTTTGTCGCATGACACCACGTACACGCACGCACAAATGAGGGAACCTTTTCTTCAGTTGTTTATGTTAGAATGGAAAGTCTGAAAGCCGAGTGAATGTGTTGTTCTTTTTATGTGATAGATGAGCAGTTTTTATCTTATAAAATATTTTATCCACTTGGTTTTATTTTAGCATGTGTGTGTTTATAATAAAAACAACTCCTGAACCACTGGATGGATTTTAAAGAGGCCATTTCATATACATTGCAGGACTTGGTGGTTATTTCTTAAGTATTAACCAGTAATATGAAACATTTTATACCTAAAAATCGTTAGGAAACACTGATTAACAGACCTTTCAATCTGTCTGCGTTGAAATTCGGGTGGTTCCGGCTCCTTCCGTAAGGCTGCTTCAGCTGCTTCATCAGCAGCTCGTTCATATTCATTGTTCTAATTTGCTGGACTCTGATTGGCTAACAAACTAGCCTATGAGAGCAAAGAATACTGTTTCCTGCCCCGCGGTGCATGGCAATGTCAGATGTCGTGTCTTCCCGTTTGCTACGTTATGCTACAGCTTTTAGCCAGCAGCATGCTAGGCGTAGTTTCAACTGCTGAAAACTAACAAACAAAGGAGTTGTGATGAAACAAATACAGGCCGTTTGAACTCGGGAGAACTCGGGTGTTATCGCCACCTGCGTAGTTTGAGAGATTAAAACTGAAAGAGAAGTTATTGACCTGTTTTCACACCCACTATGAAGGTAAGAACACCTGTGGAGCTAAAATATTCAACAGAAACCTCAGAAAAACTGTTTTTAATGGAAGGGCCTCTTTAATGAAACCCTTCAGAAAGTGATTATTGGATGTTCTGCTCCAGCTGATTCACTTTAAAATGACGTCCCGGCTGATAGTCAAACTTAGCGAACACAGAAATGCCCAGAGCTCCATCCATTTGAGGGATATTGAGTTAAGCTTTAACACAGAGGTAGCTGAGAGTTAGTCACCATGCCAACAGATCACACATGATCTAACCACGTTGTGTGTGTGTTTGACCAAAACTGATCTCAGTTACAGCTGAATATGTGATGTCAGTTATAAGTCCTTATTTTTCTCACTCCTCTTCTCGTTTTTGGTCATCGTGACCTTCACAACACTCTCCATACACTTCAGTATCTCGGCTGCCATCATCTAACTAAAGTCTGATGATGATATATTAGTTGTGTATTGTGTGATGAACAATTTAGGATGTTATGAGTGTTTGAGGGTCCCTGCTGGCTGCTGCCTTCCACTGAAGGACAATTACACTGTAGAAATACTTTGATTAACTTAAAGAGCAGGACAAAGATTTCAAATTGGTTATAATTGTGTTGCTGTTTTCTTTGTGGTTTGGAATGTTTTAGGAAGTGAGCGGGGGAGGGGGGGGGGGGTAGATGGAAATATTTGAACCCTTGACCTGATTTGCTGGGACTGTTGGTTCCATGACTAGCAGTTGATATTAAACCTGGAAAAGGTGCAACATGCTTAATTTGCAGAAACAATGAAGCAGATGAGGAGACGTGGAACATGCAACAACATCCGCAGATGTTTACATTTACTCTTGACAGTTTTTATGAATGGGATTTGTTCCCCGGAGGCTGGATTACATGAAGTACAAGATACATTTAAAAATATTCCTCTGTGCTTGTGATACATTCAGTGTTTTTATCATGGGAGTATAATTATAATAAAATAATCCATGTGTGTTTTTCAGTTTCGCAGAAACCTAATCAAGGCTCTTCCACTTGTGATGATCTCTATTCCTCCTTTTGCAAACTACCTGGTTTTTGTCTTGATGTAAGTTTCTTTCTGTTTTTTTAAAATTCAGTTGATGTCTTTTGCTTATTCATGGTTGCTTTTCTAAACACACATTTTACCATCACTTCCCCTTTCCGTGTGACCTTTCCTCTCCTTCAGGTACTTTTTCCCCCGTCAGCTCCTGATTCCTCATTTTTGGACTTCCAGGCAGCAGGTAGAGTTCCGGCGCGTGTACCATTCCTTCAGGAGTCGGCACTACTGGCCAGCGCTCAGAGAGCTCGAGCTCGCAGGCCACCAGGTCAAAAACACTCACCTAAAGAATCTCTGCGCTAAAGTAAGTGAATATGTAATTCTGAAATTCTAACAAATTCTTGAATACAGCTCTCTTTATGTTGTGCATGAAAAACAGTAAACACATTATTTTAAAATGAATATCACGTTCTGTTTGGCTTCCTAAGTGATTGAAATATTAACGAGAAACGTATATGTTTCAGTTTATCATCTAAAGTCAGTGAATGGACATAAATACAATAATTTGTTTTGCAACTAACAGCTGCAGATGTTACAAAAATATGTTGTTTTTTTTATTCCAAACATTTTAGGACAATTCAAGCAGAACTTGGTCACAGTTTAGATTTAGCTTCAGTGCCCTTAAAGTTTTAACCTTTTCCACCCAAGAGTCGCACCCACTTTAAATTTGGTTCTGATCTGTTGATACACAGACATGTTTGTGGGGTTTCTGAGTGTGTTCTGTGTTTTCCAAAACAAGGAAATAGGCAGGCCATCTTATGTGGTTTTGTGAGTGACATAGCGGGGGGGTTCTAGTCTGTGTGGTGCATTAAGAATTAGAATCAGAAGAAACTTTATTTATACCCCAAGAGGCAATTAATTGGAGACATGTTTTCACTCTCACTTCCCGAGGCAGCCACTTGTGCAGCGCCAATGAGAGTATAAGATACACACACATATACATACATACATACATATATACTTAAAAACCTATATGCAGAAACCAGAAGTAAACAAACATGAGGGTAGATAGGTAAAAAAAAATTCCTCTCAAACAGCGCCCTCTGTTAAATTTAAAATAGTGATTTTCTGTTGACATGAAGGTGCAAAGAGGTGCAAACCCCAACGTGTCTGAGATCCTTGCTGTTAAAAGCCTGTTTTCTGGATCTCCTCTGGGTATAAAGAAGATGAGTGTTGCTCATATGGTGAGTAAAACCCTTTTTTCTCATTAGACACCGTTTTCTCTTTAGAAAGCAAAACGGCTGAACATCTTTGTGCTTATTCGTCTGTGTGGTTAATCAGCGACGCATCAGCCCCCTGCTCTTTCTGACACCTTACCTCCCTGGTTTCCTGATTGGTCGACGGCTGAACAGCCACGGCGTGGAGCTCCTCCTGCTGGACCGGGCCCTCAGCAGAATGGGCCCTCACCAGCTGAGTGACTCTGAACTCAGAGAGGTATGTCACACGAAAGATGGCTTTGTTTTTTAGAAGCTAACATCGCTATACGTGAGGATGAGGGTAGTGGGGGAACATAAACACGTCACGTTTCTGTTTCAGGCTTGTTACACGAGGGGGATCAACCCTGATAGTTTGGATGTTAGTCAGTGTCGTGAGTGGTTGAGTCAGTGGCTTCAGGTGTCAACGGCATTAAAAGGTACGTTCACTTGGGTGTGAAATACAAGATTTTTGTAGTTTCAAACACATTTTTTTGTGATAATACATCTTTTTGTGTTATTTGAACACTGGGTTAAAAGAATCTATATGGACTTCACAGTGCTGTGAAAATATACATTTGCCTCCTTATGGATCCCTTTTATTTTTGACACCTAAATGTTTCAAATCAATCCATCCTTTTTCTGAACCTGCTTCTTCCTGTTCAGGGTCACAGGGAGCTGGTGTCTCCAGCGGTCTTTGGGCGAGGGGCAGGGGACACCCTGGACAGGTCGCTAGTCCATCACATGGCCACACAGAGACAAACAACCATTCACACACACACTCACACTTAGGGACAATATAGAGTCACCAATTAACCTCTTGTATGTTTTGGGGCTGTGGGAAGAAAACCGGAGTCCCCGGAGAAAACCCACGTATGCACAAGGAGAACATGCAAACTCCATGTAGAAAGGCTCCAGCCCAGAATCAAACCCAGGACCTTCTTGCTGCTCTACAGCTCTACCAACTGCGCCACCGTGCAGCCCACCTAAATGTTTACAAATCATCAAACATTTTCAGACATCAGACAAAAATGAACCAAGTAAATACAAAGTTCAGTTTTTAAATTAGAATGAAATTTATTAAAGCAGAAGTAAATAACTTTTAAAACTTTAAGCTACTGTTTTGAAACTTGTCTCAGTGGATGCTACCTAAAAAAACCATGTTCAAGAGTAATGTCTTCTGAGGTGTGGCAAAGAAAGCGTGAGCAAGACAGGGAAAGAGCTAAAACCAGAGTAAACGTCAGCAAGACCTACACTCGAGCAATGACCATCTGAGACACGGTTGTTTTACGACAGTTGTAATTCGTCTTTTAACCACTGGGTGGGAAAAGTTATCTAGGACTGTTTTAAAACTGGACTCTGGAGTTTCTCCTCAGAGGGCACCGCTTAGACGGAAAAAAAGCGTTGCACCTTTAAGCCTCGCCCCTCTGTTTCCGTGATACGATAGCAAGCATCGGCTCTCCGTTCATGCGCACCACCTTTGTTACGATGGACACTTCATGGGTAAGTTACATTAATACAATTTATATATTTATTAAGGGCGGTTGCTGCTCCGTGATTCACGTGTCTTTGCAGCATTGTAAACAACTCGTAAACACTGGCTGGCTGTAGCTCTTCTGGATACGTGCGTGCGCACGCTTGATTGATTGACTGGTGTACTATGCAGATGTAGAATGCTATTGGCTAATGCTGGGCGGCGCTCAGTGAAAATTAAAGGTGCCTCTACGGGACAGCAGGGGTCTTTGAGAACATTATATTACAGAACCGGGTCAGACTGTCACTTTTATGGAATTTCAAAAAATCATACATAACTCCTGGAAAGGGGAAAACTCCGGGTTGCAGCTTTAAACAAAATAAGTTGTCCAAACTAATCTAGTCTTATGTGAAAAGGACTTTCTCCCTGCGTTTGTGAGAACTGTGGAGAATTTATGACCCGCCCTTCTTTACAGAATTATTTTAATTCAGCCCCGCAATAGAGTTTACTGCATGACTCAAGTGGTTGGGCTGAAGGTCACAACCTGATGGCTTTCTCCACTAAGATCAGATTTCATGGTTACATTAATTACAGCAAGTACAATACAGACCAAAAGTTTGGACACATCTTCTCATTCAATGAGTTTTCTTTATTTTCATGACTATTTACATTCTAGATTCTCACTGAAGACATCAAAACACATAGAATTACGTTGTACTTTTACAAAAAAGTGTGAAATAACCTGGCCTCCAAAGTCAACCTGAACCCAATCGAGATGATTTAGGATGAGCTGAACCGCAGAGTGAAGGAAAAAGAACCAACAAGTACTAAGCCTTTGGGAACTCCTTCAAGACTGTTGGAAAACCATTTCGGGTGACTACGTCCTGAAGCTCAAGACAATGTAAAGCAGTAATCAGAACAAAGGGTGGCTACTTTGAGGAATCTAAAATATAACATTCAGTTATTTCACCCTTTTTGTTTAAGTGCATACAGTAATTCCATACATTATGTGTTCATTCATAGTTTTGATGCCCTTAATTGAGTAACTACAATGTAGTCATGAAAATAAAGAAAACTCTTTGAATGAGAAGGTGTGTCCAAACTTTTGGTCTGTACTGTACATTTAGAAACGAGGCCCAAATGTAGATGTTCTGACTCAGTTGGTTGGATTTTGAAAGAATCCATCTGTTCAGCTCAAGTCAAACCCTTTTTCATGCAGCAGAGACACGAGTTAAAGCTGGAGTGCGTAACTTTTACATGTCCGTGGATGTCCGTTTCAGCCAAGCCACTATCAGAGGAGATGACACAATGCAGATTAAGCCGATCGGCTCCTCAAACATCTCACGGTATTTTTCAATATATATAATTTTTACTTTGCGTGTCGACTGCGACATTCCCGCGCACATGAACCCCGCACATTCCAGCACATGAAATTACGTCTTTTATGTCACAACAAGAAAAATAATAAGAAATAGAACGCAGTGTCTCGTAGCAGCCGGCAGAACGTGAAGGTCGACATGGCGGAGAATCCAAATAAACAGCCGAGAGACACTTATCGGGAAGTGGATCCTACCACGAAAAAAAAAAAAAATTCCTGGACGTTCGGCAGAGGGACTATTGGCTAAGAAGGAAAGTGACCGAAGGAGAAGGCAAACGCGAATTTGTATCGGCGTCGCTTTCCTCGGTGGAGAGAAGAGATCTGGCTGATGTTCAGGGGTGCATAAGTGGTCCGCAGGTCCGCACACACTGTCAAAATATAAAATGCGCACCAGATGAAACCCAGAGCGCCGAAGTTCCAGCTGATCAGCTGATTCTGTCTCTATCTGTGTCAGTTTGTGTCTGTCAGTTTGCCAGTGTAACGGTTTTTCAGTCAGTCAGATCAGAGCAGCTGACTGCAGGATTCTGCATCGTGTCAAAACTGAAAAAATTCACTGAATAAGACAAATAGATCATTGTGGCCCCAACAGCTGACTAATAAATTTCAACACCAAACTGTTAAATGTAGATTAAAGTGAACAATCAAACCTGTAAACAATCCAACCTGAACTCTGAAGGTTTTTTTACCAGTATTTTTATATTTTACTGGTTTCTCTTGATTTTTTCAACAATGAAATGATATTTATTGAAACAAATATAGAGCCAGGTAAAGTAAACAGACTGAATTTGAAGCTTGATTAAGACAGATACCAGTTGGAATAACAACGGCAGAGATAAAGCGGTGGCAGCTGGGCTTACGTCATATGGAAGCGCCAGCTTTATTGTTGTAATGACGCAAAAATTCCGCTAGGGGGCGACAGAAGTTACAGAAGTTACGCACTCCAGCTTTAAAGATTGAATATGGAACATTTTCATAAAATGCTATATTTAAAAATTTTTTAAAAAACTCCACAGGGTGTTTAGAGGGGTGCAGAATGAAAGTACGGTATTTCCTTTAAACATTATATTTGAATTAAAAGTCCCATATGATGCAAAATCAACTTTTTGGAGCTTTAACCATGTTGTGATGCTATTTCCTTATTAACCCCCCCAGAGGGGTTTTTGGCTTAATACACACATTTCTCAGTATTCCTCCTGAATCCTGTGCTCTGAGCAGCTGCTCCACTCTCTTCTGGAAAATGACTGACTGTAACACAGTGATGTAACAATGTTAAACCAGGAAGTACAAATGTATCCGGTACAGTAAATAGTCCGTAGTCCGTAATGGTGAGGCTGGTACTGTGGAAAATGGTGCTATGGTGTTTGTATTCCATATCCAACCTATAAACATCAAATATCTGCACAGAACTGCACAGAAACAAAGGCAGCGAAATGTGTAAAGAACGGTGAGGAAATCCTCTTTTCTGAATGTCTCATTCAACACGTGGAGTTCTGAGCTGAGAAACATGTTAATGTTATAAATAAAAAGCTACTGTAGTTTGAAATCAGCTGCTGCTGTCAGGTCAACAGGATCTTTCTGTGTGCTCTGAAATGGGCTGCTGTCATAAATGAGTCACGAATGTTACTTTTTCACAGCTGTGACCACAAACACTCACTCACACATGCC
Organism: Pachypanchax playfairii; assembly: GCA_006937955.1. Lineage (NCBI taxonomy): Eukaryota > Metazoa > Chordata > Actinopteri > Cyprinodontiformes > Aplocheilidae > Pachypanchax > Pachypanchax playfairii. Next base: position 2,506,874 of record SSNP01000032.1, on the reverse strand, counting down.
TACGATTTGACTTGGTCTTTTTTCTTTCTCTTCTTCTGCTCTGATCTGGCTGTTTATCTGTAACATTAGTTTACATCCACGATGACACTGAGACTGACTGTATTTGATCAGCTGAACTTGAACCATGTAGAACCAATTTCAGCTCAAACATATTCAGCTGTGAGCATCAAAACTGGTTCTCTTCATATTGTTTCTTCTCCTGAGTCGATTTCTCATTCAGGAAGAGACAAACGCTCAGAAACAACAGATTCTTGATCTGATTATCCATCTTCTGCCAAAGTAAATAACTTTGTTAGCATTCCCTGTTCCTGCTATTTGTCACTTCCGGTAAACTCACCTTCCTCAAAATTATACAGCACGACTTCATAAATTTGCATATTAGAGATTTTATTAGCTACTAAAATGGAAATGTGGCTCCTGGGCACAAATGTAATATTGATGGATATGAAGTAGTAAAATAACATAAAAATGACATGTCAGTGATATTAAGGGGGGCAACGGAGCATCTTTGTTTTGGGACTACTGACAAAAATGAAGATGGTGCAGCTGGTATTGATATTCCTAAATGTGATAATGTAGGATTTTGTTTTGACAACCCATATCCTCTCTTTATTTAAAGAGGCCCTTCCATTAAAAACTTTTTTTCTGAGGTCTCTGTTGAATATTTTAGCTCCTCAGGTGTTCTTACCTTCATAGTGGGTGTAAAAACAGGTCAACAACTTCTCTTTCAGTTTTTATCCCTCAAACTACACAGGTGGCGATAAAACCCGAGTTCGAACGGCCTGTACTTGTTTCGTCACAACTCCTTTGTTCGTTAGTATTCGGCAGCTCCCGCAGTTGAAACCTTAAAACCATGCCTAACATGCTGCTGGCTAAAACTAAAAGCTGTAGCATTAGATGTAACAAACAGGAAGAGAGAACGTTTGCTGTTCCCATACACAGCGGGGCAGGAAACAGTATACCTTGCTCTTATAATCTAGTTTGTTAGCCAATCTGAGTCCAGCAAATTCAAATAATGAAAATTAATGAGCTGCAGCCCGAAGCCTGACGAATCGTGATGCAGACAGATTGAAAAGTCTGTTAATCAGTGTTTCCTAACGTTTTTTAGATATAAAATGTTTCATATTACAGGTTAAAGAGACCCTTCCATTAAAAATGGTTTTTCTGAGGTTTCTGTTGAATATTTTCACTCCACAGGTGTTCTTACCTTCATAGTGGGTGTGAAAACAGGTCAACAATTTCTCTTTCAGTTTTAATCTCTCAAAATACGCAGGTGGCGATAAAACCCGATTTCTCCCGAGTCCGAACGGCCTGTATCTGTTTCGTCACAACTCCTTTGTTCGTTGGTTTTCGGCAGCTCCCGCAGTTGAAACCACACCTAGCATGCTGCTCACTTTAAAAGCTGTAGCATAACGTAGCAAACAGGAAGACTAGACGTCTGACGTTGCCATGCACAGCAGGGCAGGAAACAGTATTCTTTGTTCTCATAGGCTAGTTTGTTAGCCAATCAGAGTCCAGCAAATTTGAACAATGAATATGAACGAGCTGCTGACAAAGCAGCCTGACGGAAGGAGCCAGAACCACCTGAATTTTAAGGCAGACAGATTGAAAGATCTGTTAATCAGTGTTTCCTGACGTTTTTTAGATATAAAATGTTTCATATTACTGGTTAATACTTAAGAAATAACCACAAAGTTATGAAATATGTGTCTCTTTAATGTTGACAAGGATAGCTGTATAATGTGTATGTGAATAAATAAATATTGCATTTTGAGTGGCCAACAAGAAAAGCTTTGTGCTAGCAAGCCTCTGGTTAACTTAGAATCAAAGATAATTTCAGTCAGACCAATAACTGTTCCACAGGGATGATTATTTAGTTCTTTTTTATTGTAAATTCTACTTTACTAAAGTGTAAACTGTATAATTTTAAATTAGATAGTGTAAAATAATCTGTTACAACCCGTCTAGGGGTGGCCAGATCATAACATGGGGGAGTGGGATACATCCTCAGCCGACCTCAAGCAACCTGACATGAGTTTTCACTTTTCAAAAAGAATAATTTATTTTGAGTTCAAACGGAAAGACTCATTTTTAATTATACTTGGCAAAAATGAGTTGGATAATCTTCAGGGTGAACAAGGCCTAAAACAACAAACAAAAAGAAATATCTGGGGATAAATCAATCTTACCTGCTGAAAATAAATAAACCAAGTGACAAGTACTTACCTCCCTAATTAAAAACACAGGAGAAAACTGGATCCAAACAAAAGGCAGTTCACCCCTACAAAAACTCCTTGGTTTAACTCTGAAACTATTCACAAGCGGTACAGATAAGGGTGTGGCTGGTTGGTGTGAGCCGAGTAGTGGACCCGTCTGACATCTGCTGCAGCCTCCACATATACCTGTCACCTCTGTACTAGGAACCAATCAGCAGACGCCAGCATCCAGGGATGGCCAATTGTGGGTGGGCACCTGCACACTAAAATTACACATCAGAAAACAAACACCATACAGCTGGTCATTACGACCGCAGTCATTACATAATCCCTGACTAAATCTGACCCTTATCAATAAAGTGGTCAGAAACTTGTGAATGGATTTGTCAAATGTATCATAATTATTTTACAAACACACTCACCTGTCAGAGTGCGTAAACTTTGTCCCTGATGTGACGTGTGATGATGCTGACTCAAACAGAATAATTGATTATTATATTATTATTATTGCATCCCCAAAAGTACTAGGGATGTACAATACCGATACTTGGATCAGAGTACTTACCATTACAGAGTACCAATGCCGATACTTCTACCACACAAAAAAATGCCATGAATTGGAAGACAGGTTTTATTTTTAGAATTCCGGAATAGCGCTACAACTGGTGGCAGCTTGTTGGAGTAGCTCTGTGACTTAGCTAGCATTTTTTGTTCTTTTTGAGTATTTCTTGTTAGTTTTTTCTTCTGGAAATATTTTCTAAATACTTTTCTTCTGATTTGGGTGCTGTGCTGATCGAGTTTTTTGCTTGATTTGTCACTTTTTTGCCACTCGTTATGATGCGTAACCATGGCAACAAGAGACTTGTTTACGAGAAAGAGCAGCTAACTGACAGTTCTAAGGCTGAAATAATCCTTAAATTGAAACTCTGGATCCCTGATGAGCTCAAAGAAGGAGACGTGGATGCAGAGCAGGAGCACAGTGAAGAGAAAGAGGAAGTTTAAACCTTCACTTCCATCGACATTGACAAATTTGAGATCTCTTTGCTAACAAAATGAAACTGTTGAAGACCCAGCCAGTGTATCCGGAATGCAGCATCATGTGTTTTACTGAGACATGGCTAAAGGAGCATATCCGGGACTCCAGCGGGTCTCTGTCTGGCTTTCAAACAATATGGGCAGACAGAGATTTGAAGAGGAGTTTGTCAGCTGATCACATCTGCAGTCACCTGTTGGGGGAGCGGCATCAGAGCAAGTGACATGAAGAGGCTGAACAGATGGAGAAGGAGGACTGGTTCTGTCCTGGAGACTGAACTGGAGTCTCTTGAGTTGATTGTCCGAAGGAGGATGAAGAACATGATGGAAAACCCTCATCATCCTCTTCACAACACAGTAACTCAACAACAGAGTGTCTTCAGTCAAAGATTCTTCATAATCCGCTGCAGCACAGACGCTACAGGAGATCCTTCCTGTCCACAGCTAGAACCTTCTATAATGGCTCCCTGAAGAAGAACTGAGCTACAACAACACTTAATTTCCCTTCGGGGATTAATAAAGTATTTTTGATTTTGATTGATTTGATTTTCTTCTCGATAAAAAGTAAAATATTAATAAAAATGACCACAAAACCAAAATTTTAAGTTCAAAAGGAACATTTTCTGAGAAATTATTGTAGAGTTTCAACATTTTAATCATTGGTTTATTGTATCGGTGAACTTTAACTGATACAAGTACATTAGGTGGTATTGGGGCCAATACCTGATACAAGTATCGGTATTGGTGCCTCCCTAAAATTACTTTTCACTTTTTTTGCAAACATCCTCATTATAGTCCACTTTCATTTAAGTAGCTTCCTGCCATCACACATTTGTCTTTTACAAGCATTAACTTTTTTCCTCTTCTGTGTCTTTTTTTTTTTTTGCAGAGTCAGAGGTGTCGCTACTTTTGTACTGTATCATCTTTCTCTCTGCAAACTACCCAAAAGCTCCACATCATCACCGACAGGAAGCCTGATACAAAAACCCTATAGTTTGTTTTTGGTTCTGCCCTTCACAACTTCCTAATAACTGTCAACGGCCTCTTATTTCTGAGGAAGAAAGAAGGACTACAAGCAAGATTAAGTAAGAAAAACATCAAAACAACTGACGCTTATCTGGCGCAACCAATAAGAGGGCAGTGCATTAGTGGTTGTGAAGATTGCATCAGAGATATGTCTTCAACATGTCTTTATCAGATAGATTAATGGTTTTCTTTGGTATGGTGATTTTTTTAGTATGATACATGGGACTATATCAATTTGTGATGTTGAAAATAAAATGATTATATGTTCTTGTTTACGAGGCTTGTTAACTAGTTTGAGGTGCTTCTGCTTTTGTGTAAGTTCACACAGTGTTGCACCAACTACAACCACTAGTTAAGAAACAAAGATGATTCTGCTTTAAAGTTACATGTGACTCTCGTTGTAGTTCAGATAAACAACAATCATACGGGAGCTTTGATGTGAGTATTTAAGTGTTAAACACGATGCTCTGTAGATACTGCTGGTCATTGCAAATAAATATGTTAAATAGAAAAACTTTTTTAAAAAGAGGAACAGCTAGATTATAAAATTTGTAAATGACATAAAAGCACTTTGTGTAAAAATATATCAAATAAAATATAAGAAGATTAGGGGAGAAAATCCCTGCTGCAGATGTATGTGAGTTTGTTGGCATGATTAAAAAGCTGAACTTCTTATTGGAAGACAAGTTTATATTTGCATCACGTCGTTTGGAGGATGTCTGGTAAAAGTTGTGATGTCACTTTAATTGTTTACATTCTTCACTTTTATTTTCTTGTTTAAAAAACATTGACTTAGGCTTCAGCAGAATACTTTTTACTAAACTTTCAGCTGCTTCTGAATGTAAAAATACACAACTCAGACCCGTAACTGGAGTTATAAAGGTTTTATTTGTAACTTTTATTTGTTTTCTGTGCCTTTCCAAGTTTTGGCACGTCAGCTGTAGAAAGTTTGGTTCTCTTTATGAAACCTTTTGTAATAATTTCTTATTTGCCCAGAAGAATTGCAATTTAATTGTTGTGTGCCACTATTAAAAACAATATCATAGAACCACATTTTACTTCTTTTGTCATTTGTTAACTTTTGAAAAAACAAAAATCAGTAATTTTAGAATTCTTTATTTTAAAGTCGAACCTTAAACCCACAAAACTAAAAAAATACATCCCCAGAAAAGATTGAGATCATTAAATACTAAAAGTAGTTTAAAAAGCTATAAACTTTTCTTAACCAAGAACATTCATTCAACAACTTTAAGCTAGACGTTGCCCTACTTTTCCCTTTGCATGTAAAGTAACAGAACAAGAACATTGCTGCTCATCTATAAAAATACAACCCACAACTGTTATAAGGGAGAAAATGCATTGTGCACGATGTATGTGGAATATTAAATGTTTTGAAATTAAATTCCCACTAATTGTAAGCTGACAGCCAATAGCTACTTAGTTGTGAATCACATGACTTCATATCCGCTGCGGATGCTTCTCATCAACAAGCAGGCGAACACGAGGCCCGTAATCTGAAAGAAAGACAGTGAATATTATAAACTGCTGCAGAATCTCATGTATAGATGCATGTGCAGACTATCACACTCTGTAAACAGCATAACACCAAGTCCAAACACGTGTTAGTTTATGATATTCTGGATTATGTCATTTCACTTTTAAACTTGCATTTTTTAGTTTAGTTTTTTATTTTTCTTACACTGTATCTTTTAATAACCGTGTCCTTAATAACAGTTTTGACTGATTTAAAAACACATTAATGCAACATCAGGTAGTAAGACGGTTAATTAAAAGGGCTAGTTTAGAATGGGACATTAATTTTAGAAGAGTACTGCAATGGGAAAGGCTTTTGTTTAATGCTGTAGCGTACCTGTAGGAAAGCAATAACAAGAGCAGCGACGATCACCCACTGTATGTTCGCCTTTACAAAAGCCACCATAACATCATGGCAACCCTAAAAGAGAAAACAATAATGTTAGAACAAGCGCCATCAACTCCAACTCGGTTCAACATGACTGCAACAAGCTGTACAGACACAGAAACAGAAACATCTGGCAGACGACCAGCTACCTCCTGAGTCCCAGACTGTAAACTGAACTGTGAACGATCAGCCTCAAAGTTTGGAGATTTGGGAGAATATGTGACATAACCAGCATCATAAATCAATAAGAGTAACTCCTTAATATGTTGGTCATTTTTCTGGTCCTCAATCTTTAGTCCACTGAGACAGTCGGTGTAAGTGAAGGAGACTCATGATCCACATGTACTAAACAGAATAATAAGTAAGTTACCCTCAAAGTTTCCATAGAGTCACAGTTTTCTGGTTGTTTAGCCCTAAAATTCTCATCAAGCTGTCAAACTTAGTGGAACAGAGGAGGTCCAAATATAAATGTCTGTTTAGAGATCCTTCAGCTTTGACTCCGCCCCTGGGAGGTTGTGTTGAACATGGTTGATATGTTTTGCTGTGAAATGTTACATATGTTTATTTTGAATATTAGCTAACTAGACTCCTCTTTCTGTTTATTATTTACATTCTATGTAATTGGAACATGGTTAGTGTTTGTTCTCGGCTGACAAAGTCTCTTTACTTCAAAGACTTTTTCTAGTCAGTAGTTGGAAACTGCCTGCAGCTCCGGAATAAAAAACTGTCAAAATTAATTTATAAGAACTGATTTAGCAACAGTCATAGAACTACATGTTTACCTTTTGGTACACTTTATTGGCATCCTTCATATTCCCTTTTCCACAGCCTGTAGTGACATTCAAGCAGCAGGAGTCTGGCACCGTCTTCCCGTCAGAGGCGAAGTCTCTCCAGTCAGCAGAGCTGTTCACGCCGCAGCACTTCCACTGCAAACCAGCAAATGCAACACCTTCGTTATACAAATGACAGCTGGAAGGTTTAGTACACACACAGTAAAAGTATGTACCTTAAGTCTACACGTGGTTGTCATGTCATGAGTGACAAGCAGGATGTGGTGGTGTTATTAAAAGGTGTTGTCAGGCTGTGTAAACACTGACTGCAAGCATTTACACACAACTTACATTCTCTTGCATTTGATCCACGGACTGTCTGAATTCTTTAGAGCTGTTCTTGTAGTTGGTGATCATGTCAGTGAGGCTGTCATGGACAACCACTGAGAGCTGAGTGGGAGACACAGAAACCAGAATGAAAACCCCCACCTCGTTCAGGAAATCATACAACTCTCCAAACAGTTAAACTCTGCACTCACCTTGTTTCTGTAGACGTATCCAGCAATTGCTGCAGCAATCTCAGCAATGATGATGATTGTGAGAAGGATGGCAAACTGGGAAAAGGAAGAATTCAGAGGATTAAAGACAAACAGCAAACACTGACTACTTTCAAAAGACCATGTCCACATGTTCTGCACAGTCTTCACTCATTAGAAGTTAACAAACCCATTTAAAACATTATGATTTAATAAACAGAGAGTGGGTTACCGTGGTGACCATGCAGTAGTTTTCTTTCCAGGCTCCGCAGCAACCAAAGAAGGCAATGAAGAAAATCAAGACACCGACTGCAATGATGAAAATGGGAGCTCCTGAAGCGGATGCATCCTTAATCATGAAGGTTCTGTGCAGAGAAACCTGCACCATGATTCCCACGATAATCAGTGCAAGTCCACATAACTGCAGGGACAAGAAGAGACAGGCTCAGGTTCTGTCCATTTCATGACACTTCCAAAAACTATTACATATTTATTTGGCTGAGATTTGAATAAAAATGCACCATGTTGTTGGATCTGAAAAAGGATTTAGTTATTTAAATATTAATAGAAAAGAATATAAATAGATGTGTTTTGTATTTTGAACATTAGTATTGTGTATTTGGTTGTGATGTAATTCCCAGCTTATAACATAAACACATTTCACTTTACACAGTGACATAGCAGGTAATGCAGAGCCGACGAGAGCACCTTCCCTTAGCTGTCCTCTGGTGAACCCCGAGCACCCGGGACCTCAGGTCGGTTGGGTGACAGTCAGAAAGAGACATGGTCTCCAGGTAAATCCCCCACTTGAATTTTAAACAATGCAAAACTCTGTCATTTTCTCCGGTCCTTTCCCCAATCTGACCAAAGATGACATGTTTAGTCGCATGTCTTTGTTTCACCGCTGGTTGTCTAGGTGGTGTCCCGATAACAATGTGGGCTTCATTGATAATTGGCAGATGTTCTGGAGAAAACCTGGTCTGATCCAGAGAGACAGCATCCATCCTACTTTGGATGGTGCAGCTCGCCTTCATGGGAATCTGGCTGAATTTATTCCTCCTCCTAAACTGGGACAATCCAGAGAGTTCCAGGAAGCAGAGCTGTACAGTCGTTGCAAAAGTTTTAAGACTAACACACATATTGGTTTTCACAGTTTGATGCTTCAGTTCTTATTATATCAATTTGCATAAACTCCATAATGTTATAATAATAATATTTTCCTTTATTAATCTCTCTAGGGGAAATTCCACTCTGCATTTAACTGTTATGAAGATCAGATGAATTAAAAAGTCCTTGTTTGGCATGAAAATGAACTTAATCCAAAAAAGAAATAATTCTACTGCATGTCATTGCTGCCATAAAAGACCCTGCTGAGACAATTTCAATAATCTTCTCACTAACACAGTTGAGAATGTTGATGAGAATAAGGTTGGATATCATGATGTCATGCTGATTGAGTTAGTATATCAGACTGGATGTGTTAAAAGGAAGGTGACACTTGCATAAAAAGAGCTTCACAGGCAGGAAACTGTTGTTATTCACACCTGATAGTCCGGACTCGGACTCGGTTTGATTGGGGACTAAAACTGCAACATTGTTTCTGTTTTTAGTTGGTGCGATTTAGATTCACACTGTACTTTATTAAACGGACCAAATAAACTTAGGCGCATGTTCTACACCCCTGCCTGTTGTGGCGCTGTGGAGTTACTGCACTACTATTTTTGTTCATCATCATCATCATCATCATCAATTTATTTCTAAAGCACATTTAAAAACTGCAGTGATGCAGACCAAAGTGCTGTACACAAATAAAAACAACAAATACAGAGATAAAAATAAACATACTATAAAAACAAACATAAAAACAATAAAATAAGGTCAGCAAGGGGTTAGACTGCCCCAACAGAGTTAAAAGCCTGAGATTAAAAGTAAGTCTTTAAACGGACCTTAAAAATACTAAGTGATGGGGCGAGTCTGACCGTCAGGGGGAGCTGGTTCCATAAACTAGGGGCGCAAACTGAGAACGCCCGCTCACCGCGGGTCTTATAGCGGGCTGGACGAACCTGCGGCAAGTGCTGCTCAGAGGACCTCAGGGAACGCCTCGGGACATAGGGACAGAGAAGCTGCGCCAAGTAGGGTGGCCCGAGCGCATGCAAAGATTTAAAAGCAAATAAAAGGATCTTAAATTTAATCCGATAGCGGATTGGCAGCCAGTGCAGATTAGCCAGTACAGGGGTGATATGTTGCTTCAAAGTAGTCCCAGTTAAAAATCGTGCAGCAGCATTTTGTACTAACTGGAGACGAACTATTGCGGATGAAGGAGCACCATATAACAGAGAGTTGGCATAATCAAGGCGTGATGTCACAAACGCATGGATGACTGAGTGAAGATCTTTTCTCCTCAAAATGGGTTTTAGCTTGGTCAGCCTACGGAGGTGGAAAAAACAGGATCTAACAACCTGATTAATCTGGACATCAAATCTGAGGTCAGAGTCAAAGATGACCCCAAGATTTTTGATGTTTGGTTTCAGAAGAGACGACAAGCAGGAGGGCAGAGTCGGGACTACAGCAGTAGGAGAACAAGGGGAAAACAATATTGCTTCCAATTTAGACTCGTTTAGGTGGAGAAAATTTGCTGAGAGCCAAGTCTTAATCTCAGCCATACAATCAGAAAGGGGTTGCACTGGATCAGTTGATTTTAGGGCCCCATATAACTGACAGTCATCGGCATAAAGGTGGTAATTCACCTGAAATTTATTTAAAATGCCTGCCAGTGGTAAAAGATACAAGTTAAAAAGAAGTGGACCCAAAATCGAACCTTGGGGAACTCCACAGGTAAGAGGCGACACAGCAGAGGCACAATTTCCTAATGCAACATTAAAAATTCTGGCCTGAAAGTACGAGCGAAACCACTGGAGAGCTGATCCTGAATCGGAGGATTCAGGAGAACCCAAGCTAACCCTGACTATAGGATTGTGTAAAAAGGTATTGAAAAAGAAGGACCAACACTGTAAATATTGATTCATTCCATGAACATGATGTAATTGTCAATAAAAGCTTTTGAAACCTGAGGTGCATGTAATTAAACTTCAACACATCACAGAAACAAACTGACACAAAGTTCTAAGAACACTGAAGCAGCAAACTGTGAAAACCAACATTTGTGTCATTCTCCAAGCCACGAATGTCGTCTTACACGCCTCTCTGCAGCACCTTTGGTGTTTCCCTCCCACATTCCCATAGAGACGGTGTCTGTTCAACCACAGTCCAAATTAAATTAACAACAAATCGGCTCAAAAATAGTACATCATAAAAATCTGATTGAAATAAACACTGTTATTATTACAGAACAATAAATAAATAAATCCATTAGATGAGGATTACTGAATATTAGATCTCTCTCATCTAAATTTCTGTTAGTTAATGATTTGATGACTGATCATCATATTGATTTATCTTATTTTGGCTCGTCTTAGGATCGTGTTAGTAAGAAGGAGCTGATTCATTAATACAATCTAAATATTCATCTACCTCCAGCATCAGGTGAACTAGCAGCTGTTTTTCAGTAAGGTCTACTTATTAGCTCTAGATCAGATAGAATTATTTTGAGTTTATGGCCTTTTAATTTGTTGTTGTAGTTCGTGCACGGGGGGGGGGGGGTGATGTCTGATGTTTTCAAATTAAAAAAAAAAAATTTACTTTGCATGTTACGCTCACCTTACGTTCACCTGTAAAGGTTAAAGTACATTTTAGTTTGTATGTTACTGAGCCCAATTAGATTCCAATTACAAATAGACAGAAAAATAGATTCAAATACGCAGTAAAAGTGAGACATCTATTTAATGCATTCCTTTTTTTCGCTTATGTCACGATCTCATTCAAGTGAGACGAGTAACAGCAGCTTTTAAACAGAGATAAGTTACCACATCTTTATCTTCTGAAACTGAACATTAATCAGATGATGCTTTGTCAGAGTTCAAGGCGGAGTGAGCAATTCACATCTTTAACAAACATCACATATTTGAAGTGTCTGATGATGATAAACTAAGTAACTAACTCTTAAGCAAACAGCAGAGAATTCGGTTGATTTTTCTGACTAATATGTGGATGATTATTGAACCAGCAGCCGTGTATTTGGTTGGTGGTGATGTGTCAGTGCGCATGACACAGAAACAAGTTTCTTCAGCATTACTACCAAACTCAAGTCTTTTAAAATAGATGATGCTGAGTTCAAAACATTTCTTACTGCGACTCAAGTATTTTGGTGTCTGCCTTCACTCAAGTATGAGAATTTTAACATATTAATAACTAACAGAAATAAATTATTTTTTCAATCTAGTCTAGTCACGGGGAGGTGCAAGACAAGCAGTAGCAGTTCACACGCAAACATGAGAAAAAAACCCTGATGACACAGTATTATTTTTTTACTTTATGCAAGAAGTGGATGAGGAGCAAGCGTGATTCGATTCTGTTTATGTGAGAGTGGATGTCATGGCTGTGGGGATACGGTGGGGGGTTGTGTGTCTTTGTTTGGAATCATAGTTTCATTGTGAATTAGCTATACAAAGAATAGTTTTATTTTCATGTACACAAAAAAGCAAAAATAATGATTAAAACAGAAATGACTTTGTTCACAAATGTATGAGAGAATTTGTGCATTTTATGTGCATAAACTTGGACATTTGAATTACTTTTTGTAATTTACTGATTACCAAAATTAACACAATGTCAAAAAGCTTCCTAAAAGCATATAACATAGTGTTGTTCTGAATTGTTTAGATGATAAGAATTTTTGACAACAATAATAATAAAAATAATAAAATGTATTTATTTTCACAAATTTTGGGTCATCTGATCATTTCTCCTTTTAACTCTCACCATCTTTAAATTACAGCCTTAAATATGAACCTGAAACTCTGGTGCATGAAGGGTTAAGTGGGGGGGTGTTCATTTATGGTAACCATGGTAACACATGCTGCTGACAACCTTTCCTTGTTGACAACACCAATGTCAATATTTGAGCCTGGATCAAATGGATGGCTGATGGTTGACACGGGACAGAATAAAGGAAGTGAACTGAGCAGGTGAACTGAACCTAGGTGTGGGACCCCCTTTCCTCAACCAGATAACAAAATAAAAAACATGTCAAAGTGTCCTTGTTTATTAAATGATGCATTTCATAGTAGTAGTTATTCCACCACTGATTAACTAATATATTTTATCTATTAGTCACTTTGTCACTAACATTCAAAGACAAACATTGGAGGTGGAAAAATTTAGACACAGCTGGAAATGTTTGTTCAGACTACTGTTACATTTTTGTTCCGTCTCTATATCACACTCCAGTTCCATTGACTTTACTGTTTCTTAATGCTAAATAGAATGACTAAACATAAAGCGTAAGCTGTCCACTTTTGTAATACTTTACTTCCTCTTGTCTCAATAGAAATTAAAGTTAGTTACTCAGAACACAATGTGCAGGCAGCAGTTTAATAAAGTTCCATGTCAATGAAAAAGGGACAAAAAGAGGAACATGTTGAGTTGGAAAAGTCAGATGATTGTTTTGTCACACTTCAAACCAGATCTTATGATTCATGTTCCATCATTCCCTCCTCTAACATGTTTAAAACGTTGCATAATACAGGATTTGATTAACACCATGATGAGCAAACATTTGGAAAGGATTCAGGAAGTACGATCTTTGGAGGGATGCCACAGGTTATATGACTTATATGTGTGTTATCTGTCAGCTGATTTCACTGATGATTACACAGTGTAGTCATACAACCTAAAACTGCGACACACATGTATTTTAAGCACAAAGTCAAAAACTGCTAAAGAGAATAACCCAAACATGGCTGAAAAACAAGTCCAGCCCAGAAAATGTCTGATTAATCTGCTTAACAACCTCCAGACTAGTCATCATGATGTCTTGCTGTTTTTTATTTTCTCCGCTGCTATTTTGGCAACTTCTGACCAGCACAGTAAGACTTTACTGTAATGGGATTTTTAGGTGATTTCCACTCTCACACCACTGACTTTTTAACACAAACATTGCATGGATGGCTGCTACTTACCCAGAAAATGAAATTGAAAAAGAAAAGCAAAAACTTGACGCATTTCATTCCACCTTCTACTGCCATGCTGATGAAGATCAGATTCCTAAAATAAAGAAAAAATAAGTAATTAAGCCTGAATTATAAGCCCATGACATCAGCTGTAACATGAGCAACAGGATAATGAAGATCTGTCTCATTTAGCAAACGACCTTTAGACTTTAAGAATAATTTTGACACATTTTTAAACCTAAACACCTCTAAAAAAGCCGAGTAAAAAGTCTAATTGGTGGATTTGTTGTATTTTCCAAGCGAAAGCTCATTTTTACAAGAGTACCCAAATGACCGCGGTCTCAGAAGGGGAAGGGCTGGACGAAAACTAAAACAGTCCAAAAAGTAAGTTTAAAATCAACGTGTATGTAAACTACACCTTGTTCCATTAAAAATGGATTGAAAGAATCGTTTGAAAGACCAAACTGAAGGTCGTTTAGCCTTTTGGAGACGGTAAATACCCTTCAGACAAAACCAGCTTTGTCACAGGCCAAATTAGATCAACCACCGATCACATCAACGACAAACAAATTATGTTACGTTTTATATCTGTTTAATGTGTAAAATAAATAGAAAATTGGCATTTTAACCTACAGTACTGTCGAATAAGACATATAAAACGGGTTTTGAGTGATTTTTAAGCTGTATCTTCAAACCGTTACATGATAGATTTAAAAAAACTAAACGTCGAAAATGAGTTAACCTAACAAAACACGGATTATTTCCATTTCTATGACTTACCGTTAATAAAAGTTGTTTCAAAAGAGATGAAAATTACAATGTCTCGAAAAGTTCTAGACAAAGTTCTGATCCGCACACTCGAACTGTCCTCGAAAACTCTCCTGGGTCCCCTGAGGGGATCGGGTTTTTCTCCAACCTGTTGCCTTCAGGGACATCACGGTGAACACGGTACTCTAACGCTCTAAAAGGAAAGCGAGCGAAAAGCAAAGGAAAGAGAGAGATTGAGAGAACTCAACAGATCTCTGTAAATCTTTGGATTTGTAGTTTCTGATACAATATGATACAATTTTTGATGTAATCCAAAATAACCACTGTTTTAAAAATAAGTCAGTTAAAAGTATTTCATGACCTGTACATGTATTTTTTCTAAATTCATTAAAGTTGTATTAATTTTCAACCAGAGTCCCTGAATTATTTTAACATTAACGTCAGCAATAATGTGAAGATACTCCAAAATATTGAAATTAAGATGAGTTATACAATTTATTCACTTTAATATCTTCATTATAACCAAAACACTTATGACTAGTTTATTCTAATACCTATCTATATAATTTAGTTACTGTATATTATAGTACACAAGATATACTGTGTAGTTTCATAATGAATGAAGTAAATATAGTTAATGATGAACAATTTGGTTAGAAATTTACAATGTGGTATAGATGTTTCTAAATTAAAAATGTTGAATAACTATATGTGTGTTTTATGATAATTATTTTGATCACATGAGCTGGGCATGTGTTTCTGTGTGGTGATAATTTATCTTTCTATTGTAAAAATATTACCCATAATTTAAAAACAATTTATTAACTTTTTTATTGTCATTTAAACAGCTTGTTATAAGTAATTGTTTTTTGTTTAGGTAAACTGAAGTTGTCTGTGCAAAGATAAAAAAAAACAACAGTTATCATATACAAACAAAGTTATGTTAACCTAAAATACATCAGTCAGTATTTCACATTGTAGCAGTGCTGGCTGGCATATGAATATTTCGGCATGTATGTATCTGTACTATAGAACAGCTATACCCCGTCAATGTCCCCATGTCTGAATATTAATTGTGTTTTATGAAACAGTTCCTAAAAACCCACTCCGATCATCTTTTGAGCTATTTTAAAACATTTTCAGTGGTCTTTAAACTATGATTATGGCGTTGTTACCCAAAATCACAAAACATGTGCCATTTTCTAGGAAGTGGTTTCTGCATAGCAGCAGTAGCTCATTAGCAATTCGCCATTTGCACTGTGAGCGGAACTGTTGTGTCAGGGAAATTGTTCCTCGACACCAAAAATGCAGTTAAACCCTTAGACAAGACAAGAGAAGAACCACAGACAAGAAATATAAGGTTTAGAAATTTTACTTGACAAGGAGTGAGTGTAAGTACAGCATTTTACAGCAGCTTCAGTCACTAAATGATACGTATATTAAAAATTGGATAGTTTATAGGGAGGTTAAGGGAAGTCCGTCCCTCTTTAATAGATAACAAAGTCACATGTTGATTTTCCCACCACGGCGTCTCTTGGTCCTGGAGCAGCACACACTCAGATCAGAATTTATTACATTGGCTCTTATCTTGAAGCGAGACTCCCTTCTAGAGGCACATAGATCTTGGAGCAGAAGTTTCTACAGATCAAAGGATACCTTTCTAATTCTTTCATGGGAAAGAATTACTTGTTCTTAGCTCTCATGCACTAAAAGATTAAACACCTAGATACGTATTTACATTTTAGAGTAAATAATAAAATCATGATGAAAATAGACATATTTTTCCTTACATGTTGGTACAGAGGTAAGGTGCAAATGAAGGGCCAAAATTAAAGAGACTATAAATAAGTTTGAAATTTTGGGGCTCGCAATTGCCCCATCAGGCCAAACGAGTAACTGCAACCTTAATGATAAGCTCGTGTATGAGATGCGCAAGCTGTACATGCACTCGCTAGTCATCATAAAACAGCAACCATCCTGTACTGGACAATTTGCAGATTTGCAGGCATGACTTCGATTGAGGTAATAAATGTGATGTAAGATATTTAGACCAAATCAGCTGTGAGCACACCAGACAAGCAGCCTAAAAAATGTTCCTACTATGGGAAATATGTGGAAACCACTGCTTTGAAGGCATCAACTTGTCATGGACTCAGATAAGCGTTTGACTCTGAGTCAGATTTCAAAAGTTGTTAAAACTAGTTTTATTTTCAACAATGATAGACGGCGTGGCTCAGGCGGTAGAGCAGGTCGTCTGGTAACTGAAAGGTCGCTGCTCTGCCCAGATATTGCCTGGCCGTTGTGTCCTTGGGCAAGACACTTAACCCACCTTGCCTGTTTGGTGGTGGCCGGAGGGTCTGGCAGCGCCAGTGTCTGGCAGCCTCGCCTCTGTCAGTGTGTGTCCCAGGACAGCTGTTGCTACAAATGTTCATCATCACCAAACGTGTGTGTGTGAATGGGTGAATGACAAAAAAAAAACTGTAGTGTGAAGCGCTTTGGGGGTCGTAGGACCTGAGTAAAGCGCTATACAAGTACACGCCATTTACCATTTTTTACCAATGATCAAACTCAGGGCAATATGGGCAGGTAGATGCAGGCGGAGTGACAGGTTCGGATGACGCCGGGTTTCACAGAGCTCGGGGAGAGTCCTCAAGGAGACACAGAAGCATCAAGTGTAATCTTGGGGAGAGCACAAGGACTCAGGACATGAAACACACTGGAAAAAACAATCTTAATGTAAAGAAAAGAGAGAACAGAAACTGGCTAGATTTTTACCAGTCAGGTGAACAACCAGGCATCGAATGAACATTTGCTCCTGAAGAAGCTCTTCTCCGCCTACGCAGCTAAACGAGCCACTACTACTACTACTGTCATTTAGCAGACGCTTTTATCCAAAGCGACTTATATTGAGAGAACATACAAGCAAGAAATCAAAGAGAAGGAAACAATATAAGGAGGTGGACTGTTTGGAGTCCAGTTTAATTCCGACGCTGATACATCAAGTGCTTTTTTTTTTTTTTTTTTTTTTTTTTTTTT
>SSNP01000032.1:2367952-2489491 GCA_006937955.1 Pachypanchax playfairii | reverse complement strand
CTTGTAGAGATAAACTCCCAAATCGCTATCATAAATCAATTCCTCATTAAGACTGAAAGTGTTCTTTAAAGAGGTGAGTCTTAAGTCTGCTCTTAAAAGTAGGTGCCGACTCTGAGGATCGGACCGAGTTTGGTAGGTCATTCCACCATCGGGGACAACAGAGGAGAAGAGTTTGGATAATGATCTCATGCCACGTTGTGGTGGAAGCGCTAGGCGTCTTTCAGCGGCTGAGCGTAGCTGACGTGTGGGAATGTAGCTCTGGATGAAGGAGTGAAGGTAAGTAGGAGCTGTGTGTGTTATGGTGCATTCACACCGGCCACTTTGTCAACGTCAAGCAACGCTGATAACGCTCCAAATTTGACGTTTGAAGTTGAAGCTCATAACGCCTGCCAGTCAGAGCGCGTAGGCGTTAAAGCTCGTAAAGCCTGACCGAAAAAGAGCGCGAAGGCGGGGCTTCCTTTGTTATCGGATGTTCGGAGCTATGGCGGATCATATTGAGACAGTGGCTTGGATTTATTTACTTCATAGATCTAGACAACGTCGACGTCGGGTGCATCAGCGCCGTTTGTGGATACACCCCATTCTTCAGATGCGTTCTGAGTTTGGTGAGTTTAACCATTTGCTCCAGGAGCTACGTTTGGATGAGGTTCATTTATCTTCCATTTTGGCTGATCCCGCTTCTTTCCGGCTACATGCTGTGACGTCTTACGTCACTACGATGAGACGCTCTGATTGGTTGACATGCCGCTTCAAGAGCGTTATGAACGTCAAAAGTTCAGCTAGCTGAACTTTGAGCTTTTCTAGCTTTTCAAGCTTTTCAAGCGTCAACGCCTGAAACGCTAGAAAAGCTTGAAAAGTTGCCGCTCATAACGCTCACAAAGCGACGCAGAGCCGTTGACGTCTGTCTGACGCCCGTCCACCATAGACTTTACATATAAACTTGCCGCTTATGAAGTTGATGGTTGGGCCGGTGTGAACGCACCATTAGAGTCTGGTAAGCCAGAAGCAGAGCTTTGTATGAGCCCTCTTGGGCTGGTTGAAGACCAGACGTGCTGCTGCGTTTTGAATCATCTGCAGAGGTTTAACCGAGGACGCTGGAAGACCGGCCAGCAAAGAGTTGCAGTAGTCGATGCGGGACAAGACCAGGGCCTGGACCAGAAGCTGTGTGGTGTGGTCTGTCAGGAAGGCTCTGATTTTCCTGATGTTGTAAAGAGCGAATCGACATGAGCGAGCTACGGAGTTAACCTGCTCCTTGAAGGACAGCTGGTTGTCAAGTATGACACCAAGGTTTCTGGCGGAGGTTGTGGGGACCAGCGTGATGGAGTCAAGCTGCACGCTTATCTGAGGAGGTAAGGAGTTACTGGCAGGACAGACAATGAGGTCAGTTTTGGACAGATTAAGCTGAAGGTGGCGATCCCTCATCCACGCCGAGATATCTGAGAGGCAGGCAGATATCCGCATTGAGACGGAGGTATCGTCTGGAGGGAAGGAGAGGAGGAGCTGAGTGTCGTCAGCGTAGCAGTGGTAGGAGAAGCCATGGGAGCGAATGACCTCACCTAATGAGGTGGTGTATAAAGAGAAGAGGAGAGGACCAAGGACCGAGCCCTGTGGAACACCCGTTGCCAGCTCATGCAGACTGGACATCTGTCCTTGCCACGAGACTCTGAAAGATCTTTCCGTGAGGTACGAGGTGAACCATGAGAGGACCGGCCCCGAGATGCCAAGCTTAGATAGTGTTGAGAGGAGGATGAGGTGGTTGACGGTGTCAAAAGCCGCAGACAGGTCAAGGAGTACGAGTACTGAGGAGAGACCAGCCGATCTGGCAACCCGTAGTGACTCTGCAACTGAGAGAAGAGCGGTTTCAGTGGAATGGCCTCGCTTAAAGCCTGACTGATATGGATCAAGTAGGTTGTTGTCATGGAGGAACTGTGAGACTTGAGTGAAAACGGCTCGCTCTAGGATCTTGGACATGAATGGTAGGAGCGAGACTGACCGGTAGTTTCCTACCTGGGCCGGGTCGAGCGACGGTTTTTTCAGCAGCGGAGTGACAGTGGCTTGTTTGAAAACTGAAGGAAAGACGCCAGTTTTCATGGAAGAGTTTATAATATGGGTTATTGCAGGTTTGACGGCAGGAAGAATGCTCTGCAGGATACCTGTAGGAACCGGATCCAGACGACACGTGGTTGGATTAGATTCCACTATGAGTTTGGACACTTCGTCCTCATTCAGTAAGCGGAAGGAGCAGAGTGATGGACCGGAGGCAGGATGGACCAGACTGGGATGGTCAGGCTCGGAAAACTGATTTTTAATGGAGGCGATTTTGTCGGTGAAGTAGGTGGCGAACATGTCTGCAGTCAGCCCGGTGGGTGGCTGAGCAGGTGGAGGACGGAGAAGAGTATTGAATGTCTTGAACAGTTTTCCCATGTTAGGAGCATTCTGGATTTTGTTTTGGTAAAAAGCTATCTTGGCAGCCTTTAAGCAGGATGTGAAGCTAGAGAGCTTTTGCTGGTATTTGGACAAGTTAGAGCGATTTTTGGATTTGCGCCATTTCCTTTCAGCTGCTCTCAGACCAGCTCTGTGATCCCTTAGACTCTCTGTGAGCCACGGACTAGGACGCTGCCGGGCGGCCAGCTTTGACACACGAGGGCAGACTTTGTCCAGAGAAGAAGCTAGTGAGGAGCAGAGCGTCTCTGTTGCCTCATTTACAGGCAGAGTTGAGAGCACCGAGTGGGAAGGGAGGGAGGAGCAGACGTGCTCCGATAGCTGCGAGGGACTGAGAGATTGAAGGTTTCTGCGGTAGGAGACAGTCTTTGCTTTTGTGTTAGGTATGTGAGGGACGGAGATGCTGAATTTAATCAGGAAGTGGTCTGAGTGGTGAAGCGGTGTGACTTGCACGTTACCTGCTGTACAGTTTCTGGTCAGTACCAGGTCCAGTGCGTTGCCACCTCTGTGTGTTGGGGGAGTCTGGACCAGATTGAGATTGAAGGAGTGGACCAGGGCCAGAAAGTTATGAGCTTGTGTTTTGTTGATAAGAATGTTCATGTCGCCCATAACTATTAAAGGAGTGTTATCATCCGGAATGTCGGAGAGGATTGTGTCCAGTTCATCCATAAATTGCTTCATGTTGCCTCCCGGAGGGCGGTAAATAACCAAAACATAGGCAGCGATGGGTTTAGAGATTCGTACTGCATGAAATTCGAATGAGGAGCAGATAGCAGTGGGTTGCAAGGAGGAAAATTTCCACATTTTGGAAATCAGGATGCCTGTACCGCCTCCTCGCCCAGCAGATTCTGCATTTGAAGAGAGGGCAGCCGGCGTTGCTGTGTTGTCAGGACGGATCCAGGTCTCGGTCAGGGCTAGGACCTGGATATCGGAGAGGTGCAGCAGAGAACTGATGAACTCTGCTTTGTTAACTGCGGACTGACAGTTCCAGAGGCCGAGGGTAACGGAGGATGTGGCAGCCCGGCACGCCATGGGCTGGATGAGGCTGTGCAGATTACGTTGTCTATAGAGTGTGCGGCGAGGTCTGTGCCCAACTATGACTGGGATGTGTGTTTTGCACATGGTGTCTGAGCCACAGGTGTAATCAATCAGCCTGCTCCCAACCAAAGATCTTCTTTCTGAAAAGGTGACTCAGTCGCTTACAGAACCTGACACAACTACTTTCCCCCCACATATTTAGTAGAGGTGTGCATCTCTACCTGCCTCACGATTCGATCCGATTCCGATTATCTGCGTAAAGATTCGATTTAATTCTGCAATACATCACGATTCTTCGCACTCAATTTTTCAATAACTTACTACAAGCAGTCGGATATTGTTTTGAATTCTTTTTTATTACGGTATACCTGACAAAACATAAATCTTTCCACTGAAGTGAACGACCATTTTTAAAGTGTGCTGCCTATTACGTAAATAAAAAAAAATGTATGTATAAAAAATAAAATTTTCAGTACAGCAGCTATAAGACAGGATTCTACATTTCACATGTAGTATACCAAAACAAATAGCATAGGCTTAGCCTGTCTATTTAAAAGTGCAAATATTCAAATAAAACAATTCCTTGTTTTTCATTCAAAGTGTGCTGGATAAAACATTTTTAGCAGCTTAAAGACAAGGACACTTGAGAACCTGGATTGAGTGGGAATCACGATTATGTCACATGCTGCATCGATGCAGAATCGTGCACGGCCGAATCGCGATGCATCTTAGAATCGATCATTTTTCCCACCTCTAATATTTAGTAATAATTTCTTACCTTTCAAGCAAAAATAACACCAACTGCGGGTCTTTTCTCATACCAAGAGATTCTTTCAGCATTTTTCGCCGAACCAATGTTTAGTCTTGTTCTTTGTCTCTGTCGATCCAACTCGAGTTTCGCACTTTTTGTTGCGCTGGAAAAAAACTCTTGGTTTCTTTTTCTTGGCTGGGGTCTGGGCTGGAGGGTTGTCGGTGCTTGAAGCAGCTCTCTTTTTGTTCATGGTAGAATCTTCAAACGCTACCTATCGCTCTGCAGCTTTTAGCACGAGATAGTGAACGCTACGCCTGAGCGTGAACGCGCATGACGTCATCATGCATTAAGCTGCCCCTCGAAAGCACGGTGTCTGTTCGACCCGAACAAACTCTATTAATAACTAATAAAGTGATTTGACATGCATATAGAAACAAGCATGGTGAAAATGTCTGGGCTCTTTCTAGTGAACAGGAAATTACTGGAGCATGTATGAGGAAGAAATTTTACAATTCTATACATTTATTTGTTGTTAAACTTCCTTATAGTCCCTTTAAAGAGTCCATTTCACAAAGATTTCATGACTTTGTGGTTATTTCTTAAAGAGGCCCTTCCATTAAAAATGTTTTTTCTGATGTTTCTGTTGAATATTTTAGCTCCACAGGTGTTCTTACCTTCATAGTGGGTGTAAAAACAGGTCAACAACTTCTCTTTCAGTTTTTATCCCTCAAACTACACAGGTGGCGATAAAACCCGAGTTCGAACGGCCTGTACTTGTTTCGTCACAACTCCTTTGTTCGTTAGTATTCATCAGCTCCCGCAGTTGAAACCTCGCCTAGCATGCTGCTGACTAAAAGCTGTTAGCATAAGACGTAGCAAACAGGAAGACACAACATCTGATGTTGCCATGTGCAGCGGGGCAGGAAACAGTATATCTTGCTCTCATAGGCTAGTTGTAATGGCCTCTTTAAGTATTAACCTGTGATATGAAACATTTTATATCTAAAAAACGTTAGGAAACACTGATTAACAGACCTTTCAATCTATCTGCGTCAAAATTCAGCTGGTTTCGTCAGGCTTTCGGGCAGCAAGTCATTCATATTCATTGGTCGAATTTGCTGGACTCAGATTGGCTAACAAACTAGCCTATGAGAGCAAGGTATACTGTTTCCTGCCCCGCTGCACATTGCAACTGACATGTAGTCTCTTCCTGTAACTGGAACATGTAAAAATCCATTATACACAAACTACTCACCAGGAATTTGATGAAACAAGATTAAAATATAAAAACAGAAGAAAAACAAAATTCAGACTCATTGCATAACCTACACAGAGTTAAGACTCTGAGTTTAATTCTGAATGTCAAATTGTATAATATTTAATCATTTACTAACAAAAAAGAAATGAAAATAAATTTCAGCTGTTTCCACATGAGGCAGCTGAGCTGTGTAAACATATACTGACCGCTAGATGGCGCCACTCATCAGCTTGAAAAATCAACATGGTGACAGAAAAGCCTCCATTTCTTTTTCTCTTTGGTAAAAAAAGCAATTCTGTTCATTTTTTCTCGAGCAATTAGCTCCACTGACTTAAGTTCCATTTTATATTAAATTCCATTTAATAAAATATCTCTCTGCTGTTATAAATTTTCCACTGAGAAAAAAAATAAACCTCTCAGCACAACTGCACAGTTGTCCAGGAGTGACCTCAGGGTGATATCAGGATAATCCAAGTGTGAAGAGTGCCTGCCAGCACACTCTGTCATATGTAAGTGGCATTATTGATTTCATGTGGTGACTTCCTATTTTTGTCATAGCTATTATTAGAAGTGTTCAGAGTGTCTCATCTGTGAGGATGAGATGACACCTTAGAAATGAGCACATGAAGGACTCGAGGTCTGTCTAAGACTCTGAAGGAGCTCCTTCCTCCTATCACATGTAATGTATGTTTCACCTTGTAGGACCTATACAGAATGTTTACTGACATAAAAGCAGTGCAGCTTAATTTTAATCTTCTGAACTCCTTCAAATATCCTTCGCCTTTTCAAGCCATTGACGTTACTTCAATTGTAATTAGCTCTTTCTTTTCTAAAATAAAAAGAAATATAGTTTTTTATCAATTCATATGAAAAAATCTTTCAGTCAAATAATAATTTCCTTCATTTCTTTCATTACAAGGGAGAAGACAGTTCACTCTTTCAATATTTGGGTTTTATGTATCAGGACATAAAAAATTATTAGCAGCAACAACCATTTGCTTCTATTATATTTGCCATTTTCTATATGACTCTCAGTCTTTCAAATTGTTTTGAAGGAATTTTGGTTTAGTCCTCTTTACAATGTTTCAGTCCGTTAAATATTGCAAATATTAGCTTATGTAGAGCTCTTTTAAGATTCCCATGCAGACTGGGCCATTGCAACACCTTGAGTCTTTTCTTTTCAACCATTCTGTTTGTTGTCTAGCTGCTGGTATGTTCAGGGTCATTGTCATGATCCAGTTTCAACCAAACATCAGCTGTCACACAGATGGTCTCACATGTGGCTCTGAAACACTTTGGTATGGAGTTTAAAAAAAAAAAAAAAAATTTTTGATACACTTGATGTATCAGCGTCGGAATTAAACTGGACTCCAAACAGTCCGCCTCCTTATATTTTTTTCCTTCTCTTTGAATTCTTGCTTGTATGTTCTCTCAATGTAAGTCGCTTTGGATAAAAGCATCTGCTAAATGACAGTAGTAGTAGTAGTAGTAGTAGTAGTTTATGTTTGACTAAGTGACTGCAAAGCATTCAGGACCCGTAGCTGCAAAACAGGCCCAAACCATCAGCCCTCCACCACCGTGCTGACAGTTGGTATGAGCTGTTTGTACTGCAGTGTTTGCTTTTTGTCAGATATGATATTAGGCATTATGACCAAACTTCATCTGTCCAAAGAACAGAACACTTGCTGTTCGTTCAGATGCAACTTTGCAAACATGCAGTAAGTCCGTCTGCCGTGTTCTTTCTATAAAGAAGAGACTCTCTCCTGCCTTCCAAACAATCCAAACCTGTTCGTAGTTTGGGGTGTAGTTTAGTTTTTTATGAGAACTAAATCTACGCAGTTCTTCTAAACAAACTGTGTCAACTATTCTAAACCTGAGTTCCACTCAGCACTTCCTGATAATGGTTACTAATAAACCTCGTTCCTGCAACAGAGAAGAGTCCGAACAACACAACACATTTCCTCTTTTGATGTTTTTATGGCAGTTGCTGCTCAAAGTATCTAGACTGTCTCACTTTCAGATCATGAAGTAATAATAAACATTTTTTTCCTTCCACTGTTGAGTTGTCACAATCACATAAATCATTTGTATAATTACCTCCCTCTGTCTGTCTGTCTGTCTGTCTGTCTGTCTGTCTGTCTGTCTGTCTGTCTGTCTGTCTGTCTGTCTGTCTGTCTGTCTGTCTGTCTGTCTGTCTGTCAAGGTAATAAGAAAACTCAAGGACTGATCTGGATCAAGGATTGAAGGATTGATCTGGATTGTTACTAAATTCCAGATACTTTGATCCCGAAAAGACAAGAATAGAGAACCTTCAGATTTTTTATCCCTGCAGAACAAATGATGGTATTGATTTGCAACAAACACCAAAAGATAGTTGAGACACTGGAATCAGACGTGTGTGATTTGATGTTCCTAAAAACTCTGGAGCTCGATCCAGAAGAAAACCATCATTATAGAAAAAGTGATTTTCATGAATCACGACTGAACTAATAAAGAGATCAATGTCAATCCAACTGCTAAAATTGTTCAAATAAAAAGTACAAAATTAATAGTTCAATAAAACACGGTATAAACAACTTCTTTTATTAACGGGAAATTAAAAAAATAATATGTTGTCTATTAAAAAAAGTTTAAGGTATTCAAATAAAAAATATAAAATATAACATCCCCATAAAACAGCAATTAAGAACCAAAATGACATATTTTGAATGTTAAAGTGTTCAGTGCAAAGTAAGTCCTCTGATTCAGAGCTTGTTGTTGTTGTTGCAGCACTCAGATGGTCAAACACTTTGCATCTCTCTGTTTGTATTTGGTGTATTTTAACAAGGTGTTTGGTCAAATAACTCGTGTTCCTGCCTTTGCAAGCAAAAGCTTTTATTGCATTTGTGACAGCGTGCACTGTCATCTATTTTTGTAAAATGAAGCCAAATTTTGGATCTTTTCGTTCGTTCTGTCATCATATCTGTATGTGTGACTTGAATTGAAAAAAGAATAGAAACTCACACCAGGTCATGACCTGAAGAAGTTGCTTTGGTTAGAAAGAAACATTTTCATTAGCTTGCTGCTACAATGAAACTCCTTTTATAAATTTCTTTTCTTTTTTCTTAAACAATTCAGTATCTTCAGTGTTCTTTTATTACCTCCACCAAGGAGGTAATGTTTTCATCAGGGTCTGTCTGTCTGTCTGTTAGCAGGATAGATAACTCAATAATGTTTCTATTAATTTTGATGGCATTTTCAGGAAAGGTCAGAAATGACCCAAGGAAGAATTGTTTAGATTTTAGGGGTGATGTGGATTACCTTCTGGATCCAGGAATTTTTTTAATGGTACGGACATAGTACTTTCTATAATATGTCCACTTGGCAGAGGTCTGCGCTCTCCGAGTGCTTTTCTAGTATTGTGGAATATAAGTTTAAAAAAATATTTAGTTGATGTGTTGATTGTTTTGGCTCTGAATAAACTCAAAGCTAAAATAAAACCTGAAGCTCTCGACTTGAGCACACTATCTCATCTCCTGGTTATGTGACTTACTGTAGAGAGTTCATGTCAGACTGCTGGTCGGATGTGACCCTGAAACTCTTCACTTGGCCTATTGAGAAAAAAAGTTTCAGGCACGTCTCTGAAACCGAAGCCTCTCGGCTGCTCCCACTTTGTACACGAGTCCCCGTCGTGTTTTCATCTGTACAGTGTGTGAGGAACAAGTCGGTCTCTGGAACTGGCCTCTGATCCAAGTCTGTGTGAAGCTTCTGTTATCGCCTGCATTTCTAACAAGACACGTTCTTGTTGCTCTCGCTTTCCAAAGTTACAGTGAGGAATGGTGACGGCTGGATCACAAGGGGGCTGCTGTCTGCACTATCTTTATCAGTGCGCCATCACACGAGGAGGTTCTGTAATCAGAACGATGCTGACTATCCACTTGTTTCATAAGTCCTTCATTTGCAAGGTTATGAAATCAACCAGGTCATAATATGCTGCTGCACCAGGATGGAAATTTATCAGTTTGTAGCTTAAAAAAATAAGACTGCTGATGAACAGTTAATATTCCTTTGAAAATACATAAAAATGAATGTGGATAAAACATACTGTAAATTCCATACAGGTTTTATCTGTTAGGTTTAATCTGTTATTTATATATATTTTCTAACACCAACATCTTTGGGAGATAGTTATTGGATTTCAAACTGTTTGTTTAGTAAACTGCCTGCCCTGCATGCATCAGCTGGTCCCATGCTTCAGCACACCTGTTTTAAATTGATGGCAGATTAACAAGCTTCTGCTGAACATGAATACAATCATTGCAATTATTTGAAACAGTTGTGTTGAAGCAGAAAAACACTGAAGCATGCAGGACAGTGAGTCCCAAGGACCTGGATTAAACATTTCTTCTATAAACAATCAGAATTAAAGAAACAAGTTGGGGAAATTAGCTTGTATTACCTAATTAATCGATGTGCATGTTCTTACCTAATACTGTAGGTGCAAATTATAGATTTTCCCTAATGAGGTGCTGGAAAGAACAAATTCTTATCATTATCATTAATTGATATTTATTCAAAATTTTAAATTGAATGGGCGAATTGTTTTTGCTCGACATCAGAATAAATCTGGGGCAGAAAAAATGATTATTAATCGCACAAGAATCCAAATTTTAAGTTTGTCTCCCACTCTGTGGTAATTTTTGCAGATATTAATTTTACTTGTTTACAAACATGACTGTGTGTCATTAAAACCAATAAAAACCATCTTTAATAACTATGAACTGTGGTAGTTTGAGCAAAACAATGCCACAAGCATTAGTGTGATGCCACACATGCATGCGTTCAAGTGAGCAGTCTGGGTTATTTGAGACAAGCTGGGAGTTCCATCGCCTTCTAAAAAGAGACCAGCACATAACTGGTTGGGGGGGGTTGGGGGGGGGTATTTTTTAGCATTAATTCTGATATGTTGCCAAAGGAAGAAGCTGTACTTGACTCAGGTTTAAAGACTGTTAGCACTGGAATATTTAGCTCTGTTGTCCAAACTCATCAGCTATTAAAGTTATATTCATTTAAAATGACTTATAAATTTATAAATTAAGATATTTATCAGCAAAGGTGGATATAGAAATGACAAGGTGGGTATAGAAATGACAAAAATTGACCCAAAGCTAACACAAAATAGTCATACATTTGTTAAAGCTGATCACAATCATAAAGATATTATATATAACAAAATGTTCAATTATACACAAAGGTTTGTGTGCGTGTGTGTATGTGTGCACGTGTTCACATGAGTGTACATGTGTGTGCGCTTTTGTGTGTTTTAGTGTGTGTGTGGAGGGTTTGTATGTATCAGTGTGTAGATTTCAGTCTCTGTGCACCAGTGTGTCTAAGCACATACATGTTTGTGTGTCCATGTTTACATGTATACATCTATGCGTGTATGTGCACTTGTGTTTATGTAGATTTATTACGTGAAATGCACAACACTACCAAAACAGAAGAAGAAGAAGAAGAAGAAGAAGAAGAAGAAGAAGAAGAAGAAGAGGATCTTAGTTCAGAACTCTGGCATGAAGTGTGAGAGAAATTAAATAATTTCACGGGTTGCCAGGTGTTTAATTTCGTAAACTGTTCTGAATAAAGATGACAAACACATTTAAATTTGCAGTTTTGCACTTTATTTCAAAATTAGCAGTGAAAATTGATCTCGGTATGTAAAAATAACAGACACACAGCAAAGATTCCCTATAAAGAGGGATACAGTTCACGTGTCAAAACACAGGTTTATTTACAAAACAAGAACAGTGTGTAAGACTGTATTGGATAATATTAGCTGCTCAATGCTGATTCGTGATATGCAAATTAAACCACTGAATCCTTTTTGACAAGTTTAACCTACTTTATTATCCTCAAAAAGTAATGATGATATAAAGTGTACTGAAGCTCAGAGTGAAATCTGCCTCACAGGCTGAAAAAAAATCTGTTTGGATCAGAAATTGAGAACTAATTTCAGCTGCTTTCTGTATGAGGTGATTTAATCAGAGCTGGTTAAATTATTATTTTAATACTTGAGCCACAAACGTCTCAGTAATGCTTTATGCTTCTACACGAAGAGAAAAAGTGGTGTGGAAATTTCTTGAACATGTGCCGTCGTGCAGTCCTCAGCATTCCATCTGGGTGATCCGTTCATGTTACTGAATGCAAACAGTCACTATGTGGTCCAAGAACAGATCATTCCAGTTCCACCTTTTTATGTAGACTATGAGAATCCAGTCCTTTATCTTTGGCTCCCAAATTAACTCCACACTTAAGCTCCATGTCACATTTCCATCCTACAACTATGACAAGTTCATTAAGATTTTTTCTACAATTGGAGGTGGAGGAACAAGATCTTCCAGTTTCAGGCAGATGAGGTGTTGGAGGCCTTGTGTACACAGAGTCCTGAGCTCAGGCAGCTTCCCGAGAAGTCTGGACAAATAATTGGGCTGAAAGCTCTCAGTGCTAGATGAGGACACGTGGTCTTTAAGGCAGGTGACGAGCTGGTTCTGCAAGTCCTCCACTCGTTTTGGCTCCTTAAGACCATGTCGGTCTTTAGAAAAAAAAAAAGGAAATAAATTAGTTGTTTATTCTGACTGTTTATTGCAGAAATGAATTTGTGTTGGTTATATTTATTCCTTCCTTATTCAAATAACCTGTCGTAAAATACTTGAGCACGTTCTGTACATAAACTTCACACCGTCTGCTGAGACATATGACATCATCTCTGTGTTATACATGAGATCCTGTTACACTTTCCATACAGCTGCTGTTCCTGACTGTGTAATAACCATAATGAAATCTGAACAAGATTCCTTGGTCACTCTCTTGCTGCAGCTGGTAAAGCTGACTTGAATTAGACTGGAGGACAAGCTTAGTAAACTTTACATAAATGAAGATCTTACCAGTGATCATGACCAGAGCTGTGAGACAGGAAAAGGAGTAGTCACTCAGCGTCATGCGATGAAGACTTTGAGAAAACTCCAAGATGGAGTCGATCCATTCCCCGAAGCCTCGAACACACTGTGTCTTATGAAGAACAGTCCCATCACAGAAGATGAGCTTCTTCATGACAGGATCGGACCTTCAGAAGAAAGGACAGGTTGTTAATTCTAGCAGATGTCTCAAAGTCAAACTTATCACAATGAATAATTGTCTATATCTACTTTTAAAAAAGTTGAGAAGTTGTATTCACCGATATGCAAGACGCAGGATGAAGAGTTCAACTAATGCAGATTCCAGCAGCAGTTCCTGATCCTCGCAGCAGAAATCAGAGAAACCCGGGATGCCCTTCGCCCACGTCCTGATGACCTCCAAGGAGGTAGTGAGGAGGTGATAAAACTGTTTGATATCACTGACATCTCCCTTCTGATCCAAACCATGGCCATATTCAGTGTACTGAAGAAATAAACAAAGAACAACGTAACATAAGTGTCACTTTAATATTAATTAACACAGTAATAAATGAAAAATAAGCAGCCTTGTTTCTGCTCACCTTAGAATAATCCAGGGACGCATCACTGGGGTTGGACTCAATGTGCGCTCTCACAAGTGAAGCGATCAGACTCGCTGGAGATGCTGGGGTCGTCAAATCGACACCAACTTTAGGCTTTGAAGGAAGACGACCTCTTCGTCCTTTCAGGCCGTCTGTTCTCACAACTGTAAAATAAATAAATAATATTGACATTTCCATTACATCCTGAAACCCTCAACCTGGATGTGTGTATTATTAAACTGCATAGAAAACTACTTCTTTAAAATATTGTTTAATGTCTCAAACCAGAATTTCCATAAGTGCAGGATTAAGACACTGGGCTTGTGTTTTTTGATCTTTTTGACTTGTTTCTGTTTCTATACTCTGACTGGACGAGACTGTGTGGAAAACTTCTCGCCTAAGCAAAATCCATGATCTCAGAGTAAAACTTTTAAAATAATTTTTAAAGAATTGGAAGCATGTCCATCCATTTCATGATCGGCACATCATCTAATCTTTGTAGAGACGGATGACAACAACCTTGATATTAGTTGTAAATATATCTGCTGACACCTGACAGACAGGATGAGCTGGCAGTAATATAAACATGTGCAAATGTAAAGGAAAGTACTACAGATGCGGCTTCAAGCTGCTTCACTTATAGATCAATAACCAGCTCAAGCCAGTTAAAAAAACATTGAAGTTTGTGAAGAACAGGAAGAAGCTAAAAATTTTGAAGCAATGTTAACTAAAATAATCATCTCCTCTTGCAGAGTTTCCTGATGAATTAAGATACAAACGTTAACACTGCTTCAACTGCAGTAAAATATTATTTATCACGTTATGACTGTTCTGTTTCTCTCACAATATAAAGAACTGAACTGGTCTCGGGGATAAAACTCCCTGGCTGAACATCAGTTCCACTTTGTTCCAGGTGGATTATCTGGATTTTACTTACCCTCCTTGACCATGCCGACTGCGAGACACTTCTGGAAACGACAGAACTGACATCGATTCCGCCTCTTCTTGTCTACTGGACAGTCTTTGTTGGCAAGACAAACGTACTTGGAATTTTTTTGGACCGTGCGCTGTAAAATAAACATGAAGAAGTTGTTTAAACGTTACTGGAGGAGTGGCACAAAAACGGTTTCTGCATGTCTGTGTAGATGAATTTTCACGCCTTACCTTAAAAAACCCTTTGCATCCTTCACAGGTGCGAACCCCATAATGCTGACAGGAGGCGTGGTCTCCACACACGGCACAGCTGCCCTCATTTCTACTTCTCAACTTGGGCGATGAGCTTCCTTCCAGATGTTGGGTGCCATCAAAGCTATGTGCCTTTTCTGTCTCCATGGAAGGAAAGGTAAATGCAGATGGGTGAGGATGAGCCACAGCAAAAGATTCATGTTCTTGCATAAGCTGTTGCCCCAAATGAGACATGTCCTCAACAGACCCTGAACTGAACGTGAAGAAAGAAGCTGCATGTGGTGCCGAGGTCTCCTCGGGCATCCAGTATCCAACAGGGGGTGAGTACTGTCCAAAGACTGAATCCCAGTTAGACACATGCTGATTCTGGTACCCAGGCGTCGAAGGAGATGAGGCCGACTCAGGGCTGCCAAAACAGTCTGACCCGTTACCCTCATCAGGATAACTGAGCATGAACGGTCCGGTGCAACAGCCGTAAACTTGGGGTTCGTTCAGTGAGAAGGGGCTGTCCTGGCCAGATGCTGGAGTAAAGTGAGCAGGTGCTGTTGTGAACTGGCAGGAATAGCCTTCAAAGTCTCCTGCAGGTGCACCCACCAGGGAGTTGATGCTTGGCAAAGATGGAGCGGAGTGGTGGTCCCGTGTGCTGCTCGAGTCCACAGCCATCCATGAAATGATGTCTGAGTTCTGATGCTCCGAACTACCAGCGTTGTTCTCATAGAGGTGAGATCCGTACTGCTTGTAAATGCAAGTCATGGCTGCAAGGCTGAGAAACACATCAAACATTAGAACCTAGAGCCCAATGATGGTTGCTGTCAAGTTTAAACTTGGGAAAAAAAACTTTTTTTTCACCATTTCTATTATTTTTTCCAAAGTTCACTGTCTTCAGACCCAAATTTCTCACAAGCAGAAAAAAAGTGTTAAATATAAACAAAACTGCATGACAAATTTATGAACCATGTTGCAGGTTCTTGCAAATATTATAACAGTGAACTGAGAAGTAGCATGATTCAATTCTGAGAAAACCTAGAGAGCTAAGTGCTCTTTATAGTACATATTACTAGGCATGATGGACCCTATCATTTATGACTTCGTTGTAAATATAGAAACCTCTGCAAAGTGCCTGGGACTAATGTTAAGGCAAGAGCACAAAGCCAAACATGCAGCTCCAAGTTGGCAGAACACACTTTTTATTCTACAAATCGAGTTTAGCGCAGTTGAACGCTAAATAAAAGATCTACAGTCCTTTTGGACTGTTTACTTTTTATTCTCTGATGAAAACCCTGGAATGAAATTATTTAGAGTGAATTAAAGTGCAAATGTCCGAGTAACTCCAGCCATAGAAGACCCGTTTCTAAAACATTCAACTCTCTTGTAATAAAACTGTAAAATGTCTCTTACCTTTCAGTCCTGACCACGTTGTTTGAACTGTCCGCACTCTACAAACGACCACCTGTCATCTCCTGTGTCTCAGCTGAGTAGCAGTCTCTCCGCTTCCCTCGCCTCTACTCTCTTATAGCTGCTTTGTAACTCTGTGCCATGACGGAGAGAGGTTTCCATCCCGCAGCCAATCACAGCGCGTCTTCGACAGAATGACGCACTACGGGATTCCGTTGACGCGCGTACAGCGAAGAACCGCAGTACCGTCCTCCAACACAGACCCACACAGACGGCCTGATGAAACTTCAATAAATCTGAATAAAACTTTTCCTGAACTGTTACACACAGACAGCCTGCTCACTTCTTTACAACTTAACGCACGTGTTTATTATTGTGTGACAGTTCTCATTACTGGAGCGGAAACAAAAAGGAACAAAAAACAAACAAAAAAAATCATCATTTACAAACAGGAAGTCAGATATATGCTTTTTCTATTTTTATGAGAGATAAGAACACTTTTTAAACTCACTGACAAAAGTCAAAGCAAAGCCACGTGTGGATGTACAGAATAAAATAAAACATGATTAAAAGAAATTCTCAAGGTTACAAAATCAAAATTATAAGAAAAGCTTTTAGGATGAGATCAAAAATTTTCACTGAAAAATGAAACAATAAAACTTTTAAAAATAAATTTTTTCCACAAGGGGGTGAATGAACTACTTTGTACTTATTTAATTTAAAAATCTACACACCTCATGGTTTCTAACTTACTAGTGTGTGTATATATAGTAACTCTGCAAAGAGCAGAGGGGTTGATTTTCAGACTGGGGGTACAATGCCAGCCTTTGAATTACACGTGCCCACCCCCTTGGCACATGGCATCACACTTGTTCAAACATTTTGTTAAATGTAGACCATCCCTGTGGACTTCATGTTGTATTTGATAAGAGGCTTTGTCTAAAATAATGTAGTAGTTTAAGTTTTTTTCGTCTTTTTCCTGTGACTCAGAGATATGAGTCTGGGCCTCCCTGCTTCACAGTAATCAGTTTCCTTTGTTATCTGATCTGGATTATCAGACACGGAGTCTTCCTGCCATTGATAACAATCAGTGTGACATCAGCAGGATGCTTTCTCTGGAGCACCTCAGGGCTCATTTTCAAGTAATTTGCTTGTGGTTGGTGTCAGTACAATAGTGTCAGCTGGTCAGTTCTTATGTTGATTTCACTGCATTTCCATGAAGAGCAGGAAAAATGAAATTTAACTGTAATACTTCTCACACACTTATGTATCACCGAGCATGCATTGCTGCACAGGAAGAGCAACTATCACCAGTTGCTCTTCCTCAGAGCTATTTTTTGGGTTAAAAAAGACGTTTTGTATTGTGTTCTAATAGTTCTTGTTCTTTATTCTGAGCTCATCATAAAAAACTAAAACAGTTTGGACTTTCTTTATGTGTAAAATGTTAGTGAAAGTCACACGGACAACAGCGGAAGGTCCACAGGGAAGTTCTGCATTGTGATGACAGCGATAGCAGATGGAAGCAGAAAGTATTTCAGTCCAGAGCTCCAACTGCCAAAAGCAAAAAAATAAAATAAAATTCTGAAGTCACATCCCTCGTAGTTTGCATACAGATGTAAATGAGGCAGAAAAGATGCTATCCGTAATGTTTTGCATGTTTTTCCAAACCTAAGAGAATCTTACATGTATTTTTAACTATCTGATGGATTCATTAAATGCTTCAGGCTCTTTCAGTGATTGGAAAAGTATTTATTCCCAGAGTAGAACTGCAGGTTCCCTAAATTATTCTAGGCAACTGAACGTCTTGCCTGTCTGTCATGAGGTTTAACTGTTTTAACACTTTCGGTCTTAATGAGGAATTGATTTATGATAGCGATTTGGGAGTTTATCTCTACACAAAAAATAAATAAATAAAAATTGATACACTTGATGTATCAGTGTCGGAATTAAACTGGACTCCAAACAGTCCACCTCCTTATATTGTTTCCTTCTCTTTGATTTCTTGCTTGTATGTTCTCTCAATGTAAGTCGCTTTGGATAAAAGCGTCTGCTAAATGACAGTAGTAGTAGTAGTAGTATTTAATGATAGCTTCGTTCATTCCAGTCATACAAAGCAGGACAGAGTAAAAACATACTTCAAGCACGCGTCCTCTGCATTGTTGTGTTAATAATTAGTGTCATCACATAAACTGTGACACAACAAAATCAACCGAATACTCAGCTGTCGCTTCTCGCCAGGCATTCTGTCAGCAAATCACAGGGAGGAAAACGTGTGAACCAAGGTGATGAAAAGCAGCTTGTTTTCATCATGAGGGGGTAAAACAAGCTGCATTCGGTTTAATCCGTTACTCCAGTGACTTCTCACGTGTGGCCCAGACAACAAGCCGAGCAACACCAACGTGCAGCCTGTATTAGGACTTTAACTTGTGCTTGACACAGCTCACATTCTGAACTCAAAATATCTGCATCTCCCAGTGGGAGGAACATCAGTAAGGTTACGACAAGCCGATCACATTCAAACATGCCTTCGTGTATAAAGATTGATAAATATTATTTCTCGGTTTTGTGGGAATGTTTGTCAAACACGCTTGTCTCTAACTCGTACTATGTGTGATGTTAACGCTTATGACAATCTGACTGGTGCTCTGAGCAGGATGAAATTTGTAACTAAAAACCAGAAAAAATATGGGAAGGTAAAGAAAATGTAATAATTCTTGCAGACAAAATAAATCAAAAACATTTTATAAGATGAAATGTATATACCTGTATAGCACAGAAGAAACTTCCTCTTTAAACAGTGTGCTTTAAATTTTGTACAAAATACTTCATTTTAGTTGTTTAAATGAACTTTAATGCGAAAAAAGAAAAAAACTAAAGCTAACAAGAAACCAAAATAACATAAAGGTAGATAAAATAAACTTCCACAATCAAAATCAAGAGGTTTCACCTTAACCAGAACAAAAAGTCATTAAAATTCACAACTCCTCACTTGAATAAATAGTTACATCTGAAGTTCATCAGCAAAACAGTGAAAAGTTGTGTTGTGCTTTCTGGAATCGTAGTTAATGAATAAAAAATTAATTTAAAAGATAGCCCACAATTAAAGAAGAAGCAGTGGAGTAATACTCTCCTTTTAGGACAGATTAACTTGTTTTTTTGGTGACTGTAACTGAGACACTTACAGATAGGATATGGAATATTTTCAATAAAAGTAATATTTTTAACAAAATAATGCCTCTACGGGGTGTTTAGAGGGTTGTAGAATGAAAATACAGCATTTCCTTTAAAAAGTATATTTGAAGAAAAAATTTATAAAATATTAATTTTGACGGGCATGACGTTGGCATTTAGTTTACATCTACCAGCCAATAGCTGGCAGAGCAGCAGGCACCATTTTGGGTTGCCTAATACCGTAAATACTCCAGCACAGTGAGGCTGGTACTGTGGAGTCTGCAGGTCAAGCAGCTGGAAGCACCGGGGACATGTGGTGATTATATACCTTATTTGGTTGCCATAGAGGGTTTCCCCTGGGGTTTCTCATGTGACGAGCAAGTTCTGTGTGGAAACATTTTTCATTAGCAGCTATTAGCAGCTAGTTAACACGGAGCTACATGTTGGTAAAGTGAGCGCTTCAGGCCAGTGAGCGCTTCACTGGAAGACACACCACGGAGGATTTTATTGCTTTTTTAAATTTTATTGGATAAGTGGGGCGTGCAGGATGGTGTGTGAGGAGGAGAGAGGATCTTTAGAGGGACTGCAGGAAGTTTTGGAGCCGCGGTGCAACTGTGAACTCTTTGCCACGGACTGAATCAATGACTGAGCTACAAACAGGTTGGAGCTGCTTTTATCAGAGTCAGTGTGTGATCAGCGGGGCTGGAGAGCATGATTAGTGAGCTGAACTCATGATCTTTAATTGTCCTGCTCAGATCGAGGATCAGAGTGGGTTTGGTGAGGAATAATGAGAACAATCCCAGGTTTCTGTTTAGTACTGTAGCCAGATTAATAAAAAACCCAACTTCTGTTGAACCATGTATCCCTGTAACCCTCAGTAGTGATGCCTTCATGGAATTCTTTACTAATAAAATAGATTCAATTAGAGAAAAAATCTATAATGTCCTTCCCACTGTTGTCTCTGGTTCGTTGTCCAGTGAAGCAGCTTTAGAATCTGAATCATGTTTAGACAGTTTCTGTCCAGCTGATCTTAATGAGTTAACACAAATTGTAGCTTCTTCTAAACCATCTACATGTATGTTGGATCCTGTTCCAACCAGACTTTTTAAAGATGTCTTCCCATTGATTAACACATGGATATTGGACATGATCAATTTGTCTTTAATGACTGGATATGTGCCTAAGGCCTTTAAGGTTGCTGTTATCAAACCTTTACTTAAGAAACCTGATCTTGATCCAGGATCTCCAGGTAATTATCGACCTATATCCAATTTACCCTTCATCTCAAAAATTCTAGAAAAGATAGTTGCAAACCAGTTATGTGATCATCTACACAGTAATAATCTTTTTGAAGAGTTCCAGTCAGGATTTAGAGCTCATCATAGCACTGAAACAGCACTGGTGAAAGTTGCTAATGATATTCTCATGTCCTCAGACAGTGGACTTGTGTCTGTACTTGTCCTGTTAGATCTCAGTGCTGCGTTTGATACTATAGATCATAAGATCCTATTAAAGAGGCTTGAATATGATATTGGGATTCAGGGAACTGCATTAAACTGGTTTGAATCATATTTAACTGAAAGATTCCAGTTTGTTCATGTAAATAATGAATCTTCTTCATATACCAGAGTCAGTCATGGAGTTCCTCAGGGTTCAGTGCTTGGACCAATCCTCTTTACTATATATATGTTACCGCTTGGTAAAATTATTAGACAACATGGTATAAAATTCCATTTTTATGCTGATGATACTCAGTTATATCTATCAATGAAGCCTGATGAGACCAACCAGCTGCAGAGATTACAAGCTTGTCTTAATGATGTAAAACGTTGGATGACACTTAATTTTTAGCTTTTAAACTCAGACAAGACAGCGGTTGTGACTTTTGGGCCTGAGAACCTTAGGAACACACTGTGTAGTTATCTACGTTGGATGGCATTAATTTGGCTTCCAACAAGAAGGTAAAGAACCTGGGTGTTATCTTTGACCAGGACATGTCCTTTAGTTCTCATATAAAGCATGTTACCAGGACGGCCTACTTCCACCTGCGTAATGTTGCTAAAATTAGGAGCATTTTGAATCAAAGAGATGCAGAAACTTTAGTTCACGCATTTATTACTTCTAGACTTGATTACTGTTATTCATTATTATCAGGGTGTTCTAATAGTGCTGTTAAAGGCTTCCAGCTCATCCAAAATACTGCTGCCAGAGTTCTGATGAGAGTTAGAAGGAGAGACCATATTTCTCCTGTTTTAGCATCACTTCACTGGCTCCCTGTAAGGTCTAGAATAAAGTTTAAGGTTTTACTTTTGACGCCTTGAACGACCAAGCTCCAGCTTATATTAAAGATCTTATTGTTCCATATGCTCCTAACAGAGCACTTCGCTCTCAGACTGCAGGTCTGCTTGTAGTTCCTAGAATTTCTAAAAGTAGAATGGGAGGAAGAGCTTTTAGTTATCAGGCTCCTCTCCAGTGGAACCAGCTTCCACTTTTTATCCGTGAGGCAGACACCTTGTGTAGTTTTAAGAATAGACTTAAAACTTTCCTTTTTACACAATCTTATAGTCAGGGTTAGCTTGGGTTCTCCTGAGCTTTCCCTTTAGTTATGCTGCTATAGGTTTAGACTGCCGGAGGACATACTGACCAAATTTCTTCACTCTGCTGTCTTTCTTTACTCTGGCTGCCTCTGAGGAGGATGTATCTCACATAAACAAACAATGAAATATTCCCACTAGAGCCATCAAATTGTTATTGCTTTGATTGTTACTGCTGCCATTAACTGTTTCTCTGTTTATCTTTCTATAGACATGACGACTGGCCCAAATCCATCTGTGTTTGTCTGTGTCTCTTTCCTGTCAGCTCAGACCCCAGTCGGCTGAGGCAGAAGGCCGCCCATCCTGAGCCGGGTTCAGCTAGAGGTTTTTTCCTGTTAAAAGGGAGTCGTTCCTTTCCACTGTCGCCAATCGTGCTGCTCAGGATGGAGGATTGTATTGAACTAACAATTCAGCCCAATCGGCTGGTTCCTTAGATAGAAAATGTTTTATTATTAATTGCTTGATTTTTCTGTGAAGTGCCTTGAAATGACTTTGTCATGAACTGGCACTTTATTAATAACTAAACTTGAAACTTGAACTTGAACTTGAATATTGGTCGGCCTGAGCATCAGAGCGCGCGAGCAGGGGGTTAACGAGCCTGGCACCCAGTTGGCTGAAGGCTTTGTGCCGTGTTATAGGCTCTATGCACGGAGCCACGTGACGTATTTCCGGAAGAATTTCAGATCACACACCTTTTTCCTTTCCTGCTGAAAGCTAGCCTGTGTTGAGTTTGACAATTGTTCCAACTACTTCAGTTATCTTGTTTTTCATTTTGTTTAACTCTAAATTGTATACGCGCGCGTGTGTACAAGATGACATCCAAGAGGAATAAGTTTTCCTTTCAAAAGAGAGAAGACAGCACGGCTAGCTACCACTGCTGTGTACCAAAATGCACAGCGTCTTCAAGGTTTAACTCTTTTTTTAAGTTTTCACACTTTCCCGAAAGATGGTGACTTACAGAAAAAGTGGTTAGTTAAAATCCGACGAGACTGCTTCAAGATCACAGTCGTCATTTTTCATCTGCTGATCTGATCGAGCCTGCTACATCAGGTGGACGCAGACTTCTGAAGAGCGGTTCTGTTTGAGTGGAACAGTTACTCTCTGCCTGCCACTCGTCCTGGTGTTTGGGATCAAACAGAGCGACCAAACACCCTTGCTCTCCCTGATGATGAGGAGCCAGTGATGGAGGTTGACTGCCATGACCACGACTACTGCTACACCACGGAGCCACCAGCAGTGGACTTAGTCCTGGATGAGACAGAAGAACTCAGGTCCGAGCTCTCAAAGCTCCAGAGGCAGGTGGAGGAGATGGCAGTCAGCTGAAAGTTTGGTCTGGAGCGGTTTTCTTCTTCTGATGATGACATCAGGTTTTATACAAGGTAATTAATATATTTGAAAGAAATTAGCCTTGCAAACCGTTAGCATTAGCTCGGGTAGCTTTTTACAGTAAGTGAAGAGTAATAGAATACTAAAACGTAGCGTTACATGGATGGGGGAGACAGGTTTAGGTAAACATGTAGTGCTTTATTTATATACCGGTATATGTTTTCCATTCACTGTTAAACAGGAATGTTTTCAGTTTGGTAGAAATGGTTGCCTCAAGATTGTTTACATTTCAGCTGCTGGATGAAGACTCGCTTGCTGAAGATCTCCTATAAAGTGATTTAATGTTTTATGGACAGTCTTTTTGTCCTTATATAATCTAACATAAATGACCAATATTTTAAAAAGCATTGATTTACGCATTTCACGATTAAATAAATGTAACCTCAGCCATTTCACTCAGCTTCGCCAAATACTCCAACAACTGGAAGTAGGACTGCGGTCTTCCGGGGAATGCGGAAGTGGTGCGTGCATATAGACCATTGTGTTCCAAGTTCCATATACCATCTTAAAAGGAGAAGAAGATTTGCTGTGTTGAAGGCTGCAGTGACAGCTGAACTAGACAAACTAACATACAAAAGCAAATCACCGAAAAATCTTTTAAAAGTCGTTTCTGTGTTGTGCTAAACCTTGAAACTGTCCATTCCTGAATTTCAGTTCATTAGAACATTCCAAAAAAAACAAGGGACAGTAATTCAGAAGCCTAGCAGTTCTTGAAGGAATGCAGATTACATACAGCCTTTTAGATTAAGATCTTCTTATGCTGAGAAATTATTGGAGTTATGGACAAAACCTGAGAATAATATGTAAAATCCATGGTTGTCTAGCTATACTACAAAAAGTAACGATTACTTTAAGTTTCAAGATATAATTCTACAGTCAAAAAACAGAAAATGTAGGCATGTGTGTTCATGCCTGCATGTGCATATGAAAAATGCAAAAATGATTTTAACATTGTTAATGTTTCACAGAGTGACCTAAAATTTTAAGATCTAGTGATATTGTCTGACGTTAAACATAACAGGATTTGCAAAGTTTGACCAAAACAGTTTTAATATCATAATTTCTCAACATAAGATGCTTTTCATTTCTCCTCTTATGTGATATATATATTCTGTTATGACACATCAGACCTCCGTTCTGTGAATTGGACTTGTGCATAAAGTGACTTTAGTTGTGAAATGGGTAAAACCAAATTTAAAAACGGTTGGATTTGATGCACCATATGAAAGATTTTGCATCTATGATTTGCTTAAAGATTAAAGAGTTTTAAAAAAATATATCCCTCCAAAAAACAAAAACTGTTGAGA
This sequence comes from Pachypanchax playfairii, assembly GCA_006937955.1. Lineage (NCBI taxonomy): Eukaryota > Metazoa > Chordata > Actinopteri > Cyprinodontiformes > Aplocheilidae > Pachypanchax > Pachypanchax playfairii. The sequence continues at coordinate 2,465,454 of SSNP01000032.1, read as the reverse complement.
ACAAGTAAATATCAAACCACTATTGTCTTTACATTTACTTTTTTGGGATTATGTTTTTCTTGGGTTTTTCTTCAAATGAAAATTCCCACATTCCCATTAGCAGAGAAATCAAATAACAGACCAGAGTATATGATTCTTTCCTTTTTTCTGTGTGAAGAAAGCAGAAGAGATTCTAAGAAGTATGTGGGACGTTTTCTATGTTTCCTGAGACACAGCAGCATGGACTATGTTACAAAAAGCAGAATTAGCAACTCAGAAATCAGATGTATTTGAAGAAGCTTGTGTCTGTACCCATGATGTAAACATGACAAGGCCTTTTAGCAGTGCTTCCCTTTTTTAACTCAGCATGTGAGAGAACTTTTTAATACCACCACCCACACATTCCTCCTGAAGGCTTAAGTCATCACTGTCCTTATCGTGTTCCACTTTCCAGTCTCAAGCTCAAAGATGATCAGACACCACATATCAACTATGTCTCATATTTAATGAACAGAGTCCATAAAATATGACCTTCTCCTTTTCATGTCCCCAAAGCTTTTGCTTTCTCACTTGTTTATATTTTTTATATAATTATTATGAAGAATACCAGAGTTACAATAGTTGCAAGGACAGTGAAAACTTCTGGGAGTCTACACAGTATGAACATTTATTTTAAGAGTCTTCAGTCCAGGAACATCTGTGTGACTTCAAACTTCTCAGTTTCTGCTTACATCTGCAGAAGTGTGAGGTCTCAACTCATGTTCATCCTGCTCCATCTAGTGGCAAAAAACTGTAAGTTTGTCTTCACATGTTTACACATTTTTTTGTTCTATCACGCTCATTAAAGCTGGAGTGCGTAACTTTTACATGTCCGTGGATGTCCGTTTCAGCCAAGCCACTATCAGAGGAGATGACACAATGCAGATTAAGCCGATCGGCTCCTCAAACATCTCATGGTATTTTTCAATATATATAATTTTTACTTTGCGTGTCGACTTGCGACATTCCCGCGCGGTCGCACATGAAATTACGTCTTTTATGTCACAACAAGAAAAATAATAAGAAATAGAACGCAGTGTCTCGTAGCAGCCGGCAGAACGTGAAGGTCGACATGGCGGAGAATCCAAATAAACAGCCGAGAGACACTTATCGGGAAGTGGATCCTACCACGAAAAAAAATAATAATTCCTGGACGTTTGGCAGAGGGACTATTGGCTAAGAAGGAAAGTGACCGAAGGAGAAGGCAAACGCGAATTTGTATCGGCGTCGCTTTTCCTCGGTGGAGAGAAGAGATCTGGCTGATGTTCACGGGTGCACATAAGTGGTCCGCAGGTCCGCACACACTGTCAAAATATAAAATGCGCACCAGATGAAACCCAGAGCGCCGAAGTTCCAGCTGATCAGCTGATTCTGTCTCTATCTGTGTCAGTTTGTGTCTGTCAGTTTGCCAGTGTAACGGTTTTTCAGTCAGTCAGATCAGTGCAGCTGACTGCAGGATTCTGCATCGTGTCAAAACTGAAAAAATTCACTGAATAAGACAAATAGATCATTGTGGCCCCAACAGCTGACTAATAAATTTCAACACCAAACTGTTAAATGTAGATTAAAGTGAACAATCAAACCTGTAAACAATCCAACCTGAACTCTGAAGGTTTTTTTTTTTTTTTACCAGTATTTTTATGTTTTACTGGTTTCTCTTGATTTTTTCAACAATGAAATGATATTTATTGAAACAAATATAGAGCCAGGTAAAGTAAACAGACTGAATTTGAAGCTTGATTAAGACAGATACCAGTTGGAATAACAACGGCAGAGATAAAGCGGTGGCAGCTGGGCTTACGTCATATGGAAGCGCCAGCTTTTGACGCAAATATTCCGCTAGGGGGCGACAGACGTTCCAGAAGTTACGCACTATGGCTTTAACATATTTATTTCTAAATGTGCAATACTTCAGACAGCTCTACTGTTTCAGCACCTTATAAGGAACATGTTCACAATAAACATGATTACTGATGTCATTATCTAAGCAGTTAATCATGCAGCATCACTGCAGTGCTAAAAACAATACAAACACAGTAAACCAACTTTATTTAGTATCTAAAGATCTAAGAGAGGAACCTTAGAACCTTTTATGATGCTTCTTTGATGGAACTTTTACATTTGAATTGAATTGAACTGAACTGAACTGAACTGAACTGAACTGAATTGAATTGAATTGAATTGAATTGAATTGAATTGAATTGAATTGAATTGAACTGAACTGAACTGAATTGAATTGAATTGAATTGAATTGAATTGAACTGAACTGAACTGAATTGAATTGAATTGAATTGAATTGAATTGAATTGAATTGAATTGAATTGAAATGAATTGAATTGAGTGTTGCAGATCTCTGGCTGCTCAAGGATCCAGGATGTGGTAGAAACATGGAGACATAAATTTTATCACAACTGTTTAAATATTTGTTTTAAATGTTAAATTGGATGTTTGTGTAGTGTGTGATGCAATAATGGTTATTTGAATTTCTCCAGGTGCTCTAGTTTCCTGCCTTAGAACAAAAACATGCAGTTTAGGTTAAAAGGCAACTCTAAATTGGCCCAAGACGCGAGTGTCTGTGAATGTTCACCGGTACATGGTACTGTGACATGTATTTAGAATATTTGTGGATTTGGATCAAAATGGCATGACTTTACACTGAAAAGTTACTGTTAAAATTTAATTTTTAATTTGAAAATACGTAAAAACAAACAGATTGTTACATCCCAATGACACAAACATAAGCTGCACTCAAGAATAAGTTGAATGCTTCAGTTACAGAGGACTTCATGAGAGCCTGAAATGCTCCTAAAAATCAAAAACCACTAAGCGTTAGTGCATTGTGAAGGTTGTTTCATACTAAAACGAGGGAAAACTGATCTACAAAGTTTTTAAAAATCGTGGGAACTTTAAATAGGAGCCAACTTGCTGAACACAACTGAAAACAGGTTTTTGAGGTCAGTAAAAAATTGACACAAATGTCAAGGAAGGTTTATGCAGTACATAAAAATACCAATGTTGTTTTCTCCTGAAGGATTAAAGAAGGCCAAGAAACCATTTTATGCAGATCACTGTAATTTGTACTATACAATGAACACATGATATGTTGAGACAAGCCTTATATTAGAAATGCAATTTAACCTTAAGCTCTTTACTACATTGGCAACATGCACTCTAAAAGAAGAGTAGTCTTTCAGTAAAGTTTGCCTCTAAAGTAGAAATGCCAATACTATCTGTGATTTCTAAAAAACAAGTAATTTGATTTTATTCACATTAAAGACCAAATATGAGCCATGCAGTGTTACTTGCATCTGCTGAACGGCCATTTTAAATGTACAGTATGTAAGAATTTTACAGTGAAATACTCACACAACAGTCTAATGTCCCACTGGTGTTGAAAGTAAAGTTACATTGTAACAGATTTTGATCTCATTCATTGTTCACAATAACTATTCTGCATCCAGACTTCCTGGTTCCATAACGAATCACATGTGAGCCTGCAAGGTTGCCAAGTCTTCAACACAAGCAGCTGTAATTCAACAACGACCAGCAGCAAAAAGTAGCAGCGCTGTTGTGGACGGAATGGAAGCCAGTAAAAGATGCAGTCCTGCAGTAACTTAGAGTAAAGCTAAGAAACCACAGCATCCTTCCCAAAAATCGAACAAATACAAGAGAAACAAAATGAGGATCAACATTGGAAGTGGCAATAATAAAGTTGATACAACAAAGGTGAAACTCTTATTTTTGGTGTAAATCACAGGGAACTGAGGTGCTTGATGGAGGTCTGGGCTCTACGAGTGTTTTTTATAGTTACACCTGTACTTCCTTTGCTCTTTCAAGTCAAAATGTCTGTAACTATTCTGAAACACTGAGTCTTTGTGGGACATCAGAAGGGAAAAGATTGCATCACTTGCAGCTGATGGTGGCCTATAACAGCCATCACAGTAAAAAAAAAAACATTCTGTGGACAAATTCACTTTAACAGCAAACAGAAACTGTTTGGCTGAAGTCACAGATTTTAACAAAGAATTAAAAATCTGAGACTAAATGTATCTGCAACTGCAACACCGTCACTGGTATGATCAGCTCTATACTCAATTATAATCAAACTGTCAGGTATTGACTTTTTCAATACATGTTTGTTATGGTAATCAAAGCTTTTTCAAATCCAGTCAAGGGAGAAAGCTTCTAACAATAAAATGTGCAAAATGTAAATCTGTTCTGTGAATTGATTTTCCTAGTGTAAGAATGTTTTGCATGGGACTAGTATTTGGTTGCACGTTTCGAAATACCTACAACAGCATCTGAATGTAGGTCCCAGACCTGTGTGTTGGGGTTAAAATCAATAGTTCTGATTGTAGATTGCAGAAAGTTATTTTACACAGTTGGGATGTCATTTACTGTAACATTTTAAAGAAAAGCTACATGTCAGGCTAAAGGCTCCATGCAGGCCAAAAATCCAGGTAGTAGACTCGGCACAATCCTGTCAATAAAACAGTAATGTAGTGGATTACTTGAGTATTTGTTATGTGAAAAACCAAAACTATAGCATTCAGCGTGTGATGAGAGTTGCTGTATCATCAAGGAACCTCCATATTTTCCAGTCCTAACAGCATTCCAAGGCTGTAGCAGATCAAAAGACAACATGAGTCTGCCAAAACTCAATACCAGGATCACTGAAGATAGACAGCAGCTCCTCCTGGATCCTGAATGGAGCCCAGCAGGTATAGAAAACTAATGTCTGCTGGATGGAAGATGCACGTGATGCATAAAAACTAAGGTTAGACCTAAGTTACCACTGGAGGGCAGCATCCTGACATGACAGCTCTGCCTCTACATGTTAAACTTTATTTTTGTTTTCTAGTAGATTAATAAACAAATTTAAACAAAAATAACAAGGATTTAAGCTTTCTTTAGAACTTTTTAATAAACTTTTAGAATCATTTTGCCACATGTACATAACTACACTATACAAAATACAGAACATTTACCATTTACATTTACATCATGTGTGTTTTTCTTTGCCATGTTTGTTTGTTTGTTTGCTAGAAAATTAGAAAACCAAAAGCTCTTGACTGACTCACATAGATTTTTTATTCAAGTATGCCATGACTTCAACATCTTGATCCAGATGATGATATAAAGATTCAGATTTTTTTTATTACTCCAGATAATAATGCATGAGCAATAAGACACACAAATGCAACATTCTAGAATTTACAGAGATTTAACGTGGTGAGATTGTGAATACTGATCAAATAAAATAAGTAAATTAGTTTCCAACACAACCAAAATAAAACCCGCACACTGTCACCGTTTTGTTCTTAAATTAGGAAGTGATTCATGTAGGAAAATTACGTAAAAGATTTTAGATATTTGTGGACATTCTGCCTTCTTTTTGCAGTTTTAATTAAAGTGGAGGAAGATTATTTTGCATCAAGGCTTCGTCAAGTCAAAGACATCATCAGTTATCACCGTCTCTACTGAGAACATTTTGAATTAGGAGTTCATGCCGACATGCTTGTGTTTGTCAGACACAAACTGTCTTCTGTTGTCTGACTGTAGGTCACAAGAATGTCCCCCTTTGAGCCTTCCCACTTGCACATTCCTCCCTCATCAGCTGCCCACATACACTCAGCAGGCCACACACACACGGGGTGGCTGCAGCACCAGGTCTCATCTGTGGGACCCATCTGTCACTGACACAACCAGAAACCATGAAACTATGCAGAAGTAATAAAACCATTCATTACAGAAATAAATCATGACGTCAGAAAACAGTCGTGACTAAAGTTGAACAATCGTGACAAGTTGAACTACAGGTAGTGAAGCGATGCTGCTGCTGAACCTGAATGAAAAGCACTTTACTGGAGAAGATGTCCGTTTGATGGCAGCCATCTTGCTCTAAGTTCTGTGCATCTTGTTCTTAAATGGCACCTTCAAAGATTTGCAAGTTGCTAAATGTAGAAATAAAACTAAAGACAGAGAAAAATCAATGTTCAGCACAATATATGTGTGGATTTGTAATGACACTGACATCAATGCATAAGTGTTTCTGATGACCTGGAAGTGAAGACCATACAGTGGGGCAAAAAAGTATTTAGTCAGCCACCAATTGTGTAAGTTCTCCCACTTAAAAAGATCAGAGAGGCCTGTAATTTTCATCATAGGTATACCTCAACTATGAGAGACAAAATGAGGAAAAAAAATCCAGAAAAAAAAAATCCACCATAATTTGCAAATAAATTCTTTAAAAATCAGACAATGTGATTTTCTGGATTTTATTTCCTCATTTTGTCTCTCATAGTTGAGGTATACCTATGATGAAAATTTCAGGCCTCTCTGATCTTTTTAAGTGGGAGAACTTACACAATTGGTGGCTGACTAAATACTTTTTTGCCCCACTGTATATGTCTGTCTTCTCCATCCTCATTCAAAAACACCAACAGTGATCAAAGAGTTAGAACAATCATAATAAATGCTAATGTATCTGCCTTTTGTCTCCTCCTGTTGTTATTCTAAAGGTTTGTTTAAAATCATGTCAGTGTGATTCTGAAGGGTCGTTCCTGGGCTCTTGTTTGACAGCCAGCTCCATTCATTCAGACTGGCATATTAAATAAAATTAGAATGTTGCATATTTGTTTTTTGGTTGCTGAAGTTTGTGGTTGAAATTTGTTTAGAAGTTATTGATGTTGAAACGTTTCTGCTTGACTGAACCTGAAAGATGATCTGTGGCTTTTTCTTGAACAAAATGATGTTTGTTAGGAAATCTAAACTGAACTGAGGGGTCGGACTGCAAATATGTGAATTCAGTTGATCAAACTGAAGAAGTTGTTTCACTCTACATGTGCTTTTTATTTCCACTTCTGGCTCATTTTGGGTTCTGCCGACATTTACACTCATAAACTTATATCTGGTTCCTCTTCACTTTACCGAGGATCTTTATTTTCCATTACTTCCCTGTGTCCAGCTATAATATATGTTGATGAGGCTCAATAATCACAAGAGATGAGTTTTTTGGGGAGATTAAAGTTATTTATCATGATTAAAACAATAATACAAAAAAGACCAGAAAACATTTTCACATTTCTGAGATTAAAAAAACAAAACTCTCCAATGTTTTCTTTAGAAACTGGGTTGTATTTGAGTCAGTGTTTTATTAAAACAGAAACATTTTAAAGGGTTTTTAGATAAAAACAAAGTTTCTCAGATTTTTTTACATTCCTCTTTTCTTATTTGTAGATTTTTATAAAGTGTGGCTTCAAACATTTAGCTTTAATTAAACCATTTAATGCATCTAGAATGTATCTTTGTTGTCGCCAATAAAACATTTAGACATTTAAGCCAATAAAATGCTCTCTAAAAAACTGGTGGTGGGGATCAAAGGTAAAGGAGGACCACTAGTTAAAACATTCTCCCCAACAAAGCTACAGTGTATTTAAAATAACACCTATTAAATTTATTCTGGTAAATAGGAAATATGCAGTAAAATAAAAGAGGGAATGTAAGTTATCTAATCATGTTCCTGAATGAGTTCTAGAGTGAGAACTTTCCAGTTCCTCAGATCAGTAATGAGGTCACAGCCTCAGACAGGAAGCACGTCTGCTTGTATTCACACCTCGTTTCGGTGCCGTTGGTTTTTGGGGTACTTCACTTTGTGGTTGGATTTGTTGTCACTGTAAGATGACGGAGGCGTGGATGAGGGTGGGGAATGTTTTTACAGCTCCCACAGGAAAGGGTCAGGAAGCATTACACCAGACCTCAGAAACTTTGGTCAAGCCTGTGAGCAGAAGGCGGAGTCAAACCCATCAGGAACCCCCCCACACACACACACACACACCTCCTCCGCTCATACAGGCATCCGTCACAGTGGACTGCTGCTGCTTTAGTTCTGACATCTCTCCAGGTCTGGGACACCAGCCACCAGTGACTCACTCTCATTGGCTCTCGGCTGACTTTGGCCCATTCTCATTTTCAGTTATTTTCCTCGTGTTTTTCCAGATTCATTCGCTGGATGAAATAGTGGTGTTATTGTCTCAAAGTTTCCTGGATATGCTCAAGGTCAGCAGCCAGTTGTTTCGCAGTAGGCGAGGGAACTCTGTGAAGAGTTTGTTGATTCCACTGATGCAGGTGAAATCCCCGAACAAATTTAAAGCTAAAGTTCCCAGTAATAGTCTGAGACTGAAGGAACTGGTGAGAGGTGGAGAAGAAACCTTTAAGAACCACCACTGCTCTCATTCAGCTAGAAATGAGTGATTCTACTCTGGTGTTCGTGTTCTCTCTTGTGATTCCCCTCAGTCTCGTATACATAACCACTACCTGTTTGATGTCAAAACAGAACAACAAACCAAACAGACAATAGTGAGTAAGGTCAAATTATGGATCTGTTTCAAATAGAGAATAAAATGTGTTAGTATAAAATGACTGTACCCTTAAAAAAAAACCAAGAGGAAGCCGACACAAAACCACAATGAAGCAAACACATAAACTTCCTCTTTCCACATTGTTAAACAGAAACCCTGCAGTGGTTTCAGTAGTTTGAGCATCACGATATTACAAAACATAGAGTATCTTCTTTCATAGTCGTCAGTGGAGTCTCACATCCCCCTTGTTTTAGTTAAAAGTGTTGTATGTGTCGTCACTCTGAAGAGTCAATTCTGTTTTCTTGGACTGAGTGTAAAGTGTGTTTGAAGTGTGCAGTTTGTGAGTACAAAAAATGAAACCATATAAATAAAAGTGTTAGATAAAAGCTTTGCGTGTACAGTGTACACCCACACAATGTTTAAAACACTGTGCAGCTGTAAGTTCATTAAGGACAGACCATTCTGATGTTTATCTGAAGTATATTAGAGGATCACTGGCATGTACAGAGGAGGGATAGTGGGTTTATTGGGGAAAGGATGCTGAGGTGGAAGTCTAGAGGAGGACCAAAGAGGAGATGCACTCACCTAAAGGATTATTACAAACACCTGTTCAATTTCTCCCTAATGCAATTATCTAATCAACCAATCACATGGCAGTTGCTTGAATGCATTTAGGGGTGTGGTCCTGGTCAAGACAATCCCCTGAACTCCAAACTGAATGTCAGAATGGGAAAGACAGGGGATTTAAGCAATTTTGAGCGTGGCATGGTTGTTGGTGTCAGACGGGTCGGTCTGAGTATTTCACAATCTGCTCAGTTACTGGGATTTTTACTCACAATCATTTCTAAGGTTTACAAAAAATGGTGTGAAAAGGGAAAAACATCCAGTATGCAGCCGTCCTGTGGGTGAAAATACCTTGTTGATGCTAGAGGTCAGAGGAGAATGAGCCGACTGATTCAAGCTGATAGAAGAGCAACTTTGACTGAAATAACCACTCATTACAACCGAGGAATGCAGCAAAGCATTTGTGAAGCCACAACACGCACAACCTTGAGGCGGATGGGCTACAACAGCAGAAGACCCCACCGGGTACCACTCATCTCCACTACAAATAGGAAAAAGAGGCTACAATTTGCACGAGCTCACCAAAATTGGACAGTTGAAGACTGTAAAAATGTTGCCTGGTCTGATGAGTCTCGATTTCTATTGAAACATTCAAATGGTAGAGTCAGAAAACAGAATGAGAACATGGATCCATCATGCCTTGTTACCACTGTGCAGGCTGGTGGTGGTGGTGTAATGGTGTGGCACACTTTAGGCCCCTTAGCGCCAATTGGGCATCGTTTAAATGCCACGGGCTACCTGAGCATTGTTTCTGACCATGTCCATCCCTTCATGACCACCATGTACCCATCCTCTGAAGGCTACTTCCAGCAGGATAATGCACCATGTCATAAAGCTCGAATCATTTCAAATTGGTTTCTTGAACATGACAATGAGTTCACTGTACGACAATGGCCCCCACAGTCACCAGATCTCAACCTGATAGAGCATCTTTGGGATGTGGTGGAACGGGAGCTTCGTGCCCTGGATGTGCATCCCACAAATCTCCATCAACTGCAAGATGATATCCTATCAATATGGGCCAACATTTTTAAAGAATGCTAGAATAATAATAATAATTATTATTATTATTATACATTGTGATAAAAAGTGGACTGTTCTGAGCTATAAAACTCCGATGCTATGAGTTCCAATCTGGCCTTGCTTCTCATGCTAATTTTCTTGTCAAAGTTTAGTTTGAAATTAAATTCTTAATTTCTCTGTGGTTTATTGTTTTATTTCTAGTGTTATTGAGCTCTCAGGTTTTGTGTCAATTTCTCCTTTTTTGTCTCATATCAGTCACATTTCACATTCTCCCACTTTCTGAAACTTGAAAAGAATTTCAGTCAAGTTTCAGACACCCACGATGACGCTGTGACTATTTTAAGAGAAAATTAGTCTTGCAAATCTTTTGACATGCTTCAAAATTCCAACAACATGAAAACGAGGCCCTGCAACTCATAAGTAAATTGAGAACCTTCACAAAAGTTTTGAGACATTTGGGAAACTCCCTTGAAAATGTTTTTTGGCGCCAGCAGTTCGTACCCAGTGAAATACCACAGACAGCCACCAAAACCTGTATCTCATTGGACTGTGACTGTTGGTGACAAACTGAGAACAGCATTTATGAGGGACGTTCCAAAATGCCCCGAAACGTTTGTAGTTTGCTGGACGTTTTTCTTCTGATAACAGTCAGAATCAATGGAAGTGTCTGGAACCCACCTGAGACCCTATCGGTTTGGTTTTACATGCTGGTGGCTCATTGTCCCGCTACATATCCTAGTTTTGCTTGTGTTTGATGTAACAAAATGATAGCAGGCTGTTCTATCACCACCATGTTTGACTGCATGTTTCTGAAACACAGTGTTAGTTTTATGCCGGATGTAACGGGACACAGACCTTCCAAAAGGTTCTGCTTTAGACTCATCAGTTCACAGAATGTTTTCCCAAAATATTTGCGGAGGTTTTTTTGTGAGATGCACCTTTATGTTCTTTTTGGTGAGTAGTGAGGTTCACCTTGGAACTCTTGAATGAAGGAAAATTTTGCACTTTCAGAGTAAATGTTGGTCGGCCAGCTGCTCCTAGTAAGATTCATCACTGTTTTCTCCACTTCTGATTTTGGCTCTCATTGTGGTTCACTGGTATCCCAAAGCTTTAGAAACTGATTTATTATCTTTCAGACTGATATATGTAAATTATCAGCTATTATTATCAGATGCAACTATCAGATATCAGTCCTGGTCCATCCCTTTAGTTATGCTGCTGTAGACTTAGACTGCCAGAGGACATACTAACCACATTCCTTCACTCTTCTGTCTTTATTTTCCATTGTGTTTATTATTGTTGCTGCCATTAACTTAAAGGTGCAATATGTAAGAATTTTACAATGAACAATCAAATGTCCCGCTGATGTTGAAAATAAAGTCACAGCTAGCTGGGTGGTTACTAGTTTCTGTTTTTTTTTAAAAACACTGGTCCGGGATGGAATCCTTGTTTACAATAACTATTCTGCATCCAGACTTCCTGGTTCCATAGCAAATCAGATGTGAGCCTGCAAGGCTGCCAAGTCTTCAACACAAGCAGTTGCAGCAAAGAGTAAAAGAAGTGACCCTGAAGTGTCTTTTTAGTAAACATAAGAAAGAACCACATCCTTCCCTGTAAATATGAACAACTGAGCAGCTGAGTTGCATCCTTTGTACAGGCATAGTCCACGTGATAAGGGAGTTCAAACGCACTTAGAAAAACTCAGTGCTGAACAAATAAGCCTTCAGATATTCCTAAAAACTGAAGAAATACAAGACAAACTAAACGAGGATCAACATTGGAACTGGCAACCCAGCAGAAAAATCAGGGAGGGGAGGAGGTGAGTGGCTGAGAGCGGACAGTTTTTTTCTACATGAACTGCGGGACTCGGATTTGACAACAAGGTCTAATTCTTTCATATTGCACCTTTAAAAGAGAATCTGACACAATTTTGACAAAATATATGATACTAAAATTTAAAAAATATTTAATGCTTTAGGAATCCTTAATCACACGTTTCAACGAAGAACTGTGATATTTCATGATTAAGTGAGTTTCAAACTCATCGCTCCCTGCCTGAACGTGCCATATCGTCATTGTTCCCCAAGCAGCATGTGATGTCATCAGATGAACCGTGTTCACACTGTGCTTGTCTGTTGTTTTGTCCCAAAAAAAACGCTTGTGTCATTTGTTAATTAGCAACAACCCATACTGAAATGTAATACTAATAATTAGAGCTGAATGTTAGACTTTAAATGTTCCTGCACACTTTGGAGACGTCTCTTGGGCTGCAGTGTCGAGCAGAAGATACTGCAGGAGATGCCATGAGCGAATGTATGACGACTATAGAGACAAACAATTTGAGGAGTGGACTATGAACCATGAACGCGACGTGAAGCCGACAGCAGTTAAGTCTCAGAGAGAACGAGTCAGAACCCAGACAGAGAGACAACCATCAGATGACCTGGACTTTTTAATAAAAGTATGTTTTCTTCATAAACTGATTAAGTCTGAACATCATCTGAAGAACGTTTCACAGGAGGATCATCCAGCTTCTAAACACTAAATGAAACAGAATTTAGTAAATATTATTAAACCATCAATCATAAATGTTGAAACACAAACTCAGTTTCTTCAGTTTCTTTGGGAATATCTCTGAATTCTTTGTTGAAATCACATATTTAAAGACACAGTAACACTGAACAAGCCAATAAGCATTCATTCAGTGACATCACAACATGGCCGATGTTCCTTTCCACTGTCACTTCTTGCTGCTCAGCATATAAGATTGTGTTGAACTGTTGGTTCAACCTGATCTGCTGGTTCTGTAGACACAAATCTTTTTACTAGTTGACATTTAATAATTAAGTGAAGCTGCTTATTATTTACTATTGATTTATGTCTTTGTATATATCTAACTTTGAATCTTGAATACTGGTGTGAACTGAACTCATTAGTTCAGTAAAGGGCCTTGAAAAGACATTTGTCTTAAGGTGGTTTGATATAAATAAAACTAAATAGAATTACTTTGTTTCTCAATCATCATTTAAAAATGATATTTTTTATTTACTCAGGATATCTGTGTCTGATATTTAATTAGATTTCTGATCTGAAACATTTAAGTGTGACATAAAAGAGCAAAAACAGACAAACTCAGTAACAAATACTTATTTTACAATAGATGAAAACATGTTGTCCAGAGAAAAGGACTTTTTCACCTTACTACACTCATACAGTATCTCTGGGCTCTGGGAGTGAGTCAACATCCTTTCTGCTGTCACACAAACACTGCAGCGTCCAGCATTCCTGCAGGCCAGACGCTCTGCTCTGAGATCTTGGACGACCATGCGAGCCGTTTAGTTTTGCAGACATGGCAGCAGATTGGGAGAATGTGTTCCACTTTATTCTCTGTATCTTCCCATCTGTGTGGAACGAACACAGACATGGAGTCTGTGTCCGTTCAGTCTTTCCTGAAATAAAAATATGACGTTCAGAACAGGCTGATCTTCAGTATTTCCTCACTGGAAAGAGGAAGAAGCCACTGTGGCCTTCCTCAGCCTCTAAGACCAGAAGTGGATATATACAGGTCTGCATGATGTAGACTCATGTGCTACTAAGCTTATCACAAGCAAACCCCAGCAAATAACGGGAATGAAAGCATTTTAATTTCATAGACATTTCAAACTGTGGCTGCAGTTTGTTTAAAGATACGAGCCCCATGACATTTCCTGTCATTGTTTTTGGGACTTTCTCTGTCCTTGTCTGCACATTCACAGTGTTTTAGTCTTAACCCCTGAATGTACAGACTGAGGAAGCAAATCTAAAAATAATCTTTATTTGCATTTGAAATTCTAACAATGTGTTTTCTTTTATTTCTGTATCTGAACAACTTTTACATTATTTTTAAAAGAATAATAAAGTAAATAATAAATGCATGGAAAATATTTTCTATATTACTGGGAATGGAGGCTCCTAATTTAAAAATAACAAGCAGGTAACAGTCCTGGTAACATGTTTTATATGAACATTAAAGGACATTTCCCTGAAGTTTACTCACATTAGTACTGGAGACCAAGTTAATACCATCCAAAGTAACTTTATCCTTTAACTCTGATAAACATCTACTGTAATGAAAAATTCTCTTGGCAGCTGTGAACTCAGTCAGTTTGAGCTCAAAGATTATTAAAAATGATTTAATAAGACAGGGTTGTGAAGAAATATGAACTTTTTATTCTTTATGCCATCAGCCAAAAAGCGTGAGCTGGTTTGTGTACATTTAGGGAGAAACCAGTTGAGTTGTTCTAGTTATTATATGTTTATATTAGTAAGACCACAGCTCTGCTTCCTGGTCTGGACCCTGGATTGTCAGTTTTAGAGAACTAATGAGTTTGGCCTTGACAGAAGAGTTGCATCATCCAAAGTGGGATGGCTGTCGTTACTTTGAATCAGACCAGGTTTTCCCAGAACGTTTATCTATTATCAGTGTAGCCCACAATATTTCTGGGACACCAGCAGTAAAATGATGAGGTGTGTCTAAACACATCATCTCTGATCAGAATGGGGAGGGGATCAGAGAAAATGACAGTGTTCAACATGTTTCTGTAAAGTTAAACACAGAAACATTCTAGTTAGGCCTGTGTGACCAGGTATCATTAGTTTACTTCATAATAAACATAGTTGTAGCATTAAAATCAGTCACATTTATGTTCTGCAACTTCATTGTCATAATTCATAATTATTATGAATGATGATGTCATTATTTTCCATTAAGGGAAATAACCAAATATATTGATCAAACTGATGATCTTTCAGTGATGCAGCTGTTTGCATGTGTGTCAGAGGGAAGTTATAAAACATCCACAGGTGGTTCCTTATCCGACTCAGTGTTCTCAAACATAATAAAACCAGTTTAACAACCAAACATTCAATGTAAGCTGCAGCCTGTACCATCTGGGCACATGCTATTTACTCTGTGAATATTCACCCAGTTAGCTTGTACCATCCAGAAAAACATCACTTGTAATTATCACTAACTCAGACAGCAGCATGTGTTCTGTCCTCTGACCAGGCCTGTTAGAGAAGAATCCTCCACGCATCTCTTCAGATGTTCAAGCAGCTGTTGCTTCCCGCTCTGGCAGTGACGCAGAATATTCATGACTGTCTGACACTTGAGATGCAAAAAAAGAAATAAAAAATGATTAACAGACGTGGAGCCCTTAAAACAGGGAATAAGATAATGGAGAAACTATGTGTAGCTGCAGGAATGTGCAAGTGGTGTTCTGTTAATTGTGACACAATTATCTTCTGATGCTCATCTTAAACTGGTTCTCATGTTTGTGGAAACTCAGTTTTTTCTGTTGATTTCACAGATTGTCTGAGGACTTTTCCTGATTGAGCCACAATACAGACATGAAGACACTTGCAGTCTAAATGCAAGATAAGAAGGTTCTGGTATAAGAGGTTCATTATACTGTCAGATTCTTGCAGTGAGACTAAAAGTGAACATGTTATCAGAAGTGTTGCAAATTCAGTTGATGAATATCAGTGATGAAGGGAGTTTAAAGTATTTGTTTCTGGATGTTCATAAAATACTGTTCTATGTGTCTGTTTCGAAAAATTATGTCGTTTTTCAAAGATTATGCAGTTTTGAATAATGTAACATTAGGCAGGAAACTCTAACTTAAACAGTTATTAAATAGTAGCCCAGTATATATTTAAGTTCCTAAAACACTGACACATTTCACTCTCAGTGATGATCATCATGTAGCTCATGTTTCTCCTTTTTAGGTGATAAACTACATCAAACTCCACCCCCAAATTCGTATGCTACCTTTTCAAATCTGAAACAAAGTAGGTGTTTCTGCCACAAATGAACTTCATTCTAAAATATCTGTGAAAAAAAACAAGAACTCTAAAGCAGTGAAACCTTCAGCAACTTGACTGGAAAGCTGATTTTACTGTGAGATCAGTGTGTGACGGTTAAAACATGCAGAAAAAAGATTCTGTCAGCGTTCTGGGTTTAGAAGAGTCTTTTCACTCTTTTATTTTTCTCTTTCTCACATTTGTCTCATTTTTTGCTTTCTTTTTCTCTTTTCCTTTAGCAGGTGGAGTTCTGGCTCTGCTCGCTGCTGCTGTGTTGCACCTGAACTCAATCCATTCATCAGCTCAGCAGAAGATCCACCAGGTGTGTCCCACAACTTGATTTCAGACAGCTAAGCTCACGATGGCCTGAGATCTCCTCTAGTGCATTTCTTTGAGACGTTCCGCAGCGATGAAGGACTGAATATTTGAGTGTTTAAGTTCTGCTACATAATTGTAATTACAGAGGACATGAAACGAAATGGTCTATATGCTGTTTTTATGTATGACAGACTCGGCACAGGAAGTGTGTTGGTTCTTTGGTCTTTGCTGAAATAAATTGTGCATGTTTATTTACATTTACAGCAAGGAAGTGAGATCTGATCATATATGGTCATCGAAGATGCAGGCCTTCAGAAAAATCTACTATCATCATACAGAATGGTTAAAAACAAACTGGTATCTCTAAACCAAAGACTAACTCGCTTTAGGAACTTGAAAAACTGGTGGTATTTTTATTAGATGAAGTGACAGCTGCTTTTCCTGTTGCAACCATGTTTGCTGCTAACAATTAGAAATGTTTCATTAGTCTGTTAGAATGTCTTCAGATCTTTTAGCTGCTCTTTTCCAGCAATAAAATCCATCAGATCGTGTAAGTGGTTTTCTCTTGCAAATGAGTGCACAATAAAGCTCAGCCAATCAGCATCGTCAGGACGGCGTGGGTGTTTGTTTGATCAGGTTTCACTGACAGCTGCAGCAATATGAAGAAACAAAATTGCCTAACTGCCATCAGACTTCACGTTTTTCTCAACATTTATTAGTGACTGGAAACAAATCTCCTTTTTCCACTGTTGAGGCTCACCCACTTCCAACCAACAAAGAAACCACAGAACAGAGATCTTTCAAACAAACCAAACAGGTATCATTTGAGCTGAAAATGGGTTGAGATGATAATAATATAAACTCTGGAGGTTTTCTGAGCCTGATTTGATTAATTTATACATGAATTTAAACCCCCTCCACTAGGAACCGGGTGGTTGTTGGATCTGTAAGATCCAGGCTGATACTGGAAACATTTTAGTTGATTGTGGCTCAATAAATTACTCATCTGAGCAGCTCTTAATATCTGAAGATCTGAGCTGTTTATTAACAAGCTGACAGTTAGAAATAAATAGCAGCAGCTCCAGGAAGGAGGATGCTGCAGTAACAAAAAGACAGTATGACCTCTGAGGTGGCGACTCACTGCTGTTTGCTTAACTCTTTGGCTCAGATACAGATTATGACGAGCTAACGGTGTTTTACATTTAATCAGCCTTTCTCTGGTTAAACATTATACCTGGTGAGTTGTACAAGACTCACTGAGGTGACGTTGCTGTTCATGTCTGTGAAGTCTAATAATGAAATTTAAGGAATTTTTCTTTAAAAAATGAAATTTCTCATCTGTTGTTCACTTTTATTGTCTTGAAATATTTGTCAAGTTTATTGCACGTTACAAATTCTCTTTCTGTTTAACACTTTGTAAATATAGATACATGCATGATGCTCTTTTTTAAGCCCTGCAGTCAGTTGGATTCTCTTATCTTTATGCTAAATTTCCTGCACATTTTTCACCCACATCCTGTTTCTTGACAGCCCACGCAAGCTCCTATCCCAGTATCAGCCATAGCCCAACAGTCTGCCACACCGGCCACCCACGTTACACAACCTTCCCTTTTTGGTGACATTTATGCTTCAGACATGCAGACTTTTTTTTTTTTAGCTCAGAAATAGAATTTGTGGTTATATAGCATCTATCACAAAAAGACCTGTTAAGTGTTGAGCGAAGCATACAACTGCTTCCTTATTTTTAAACAGCGAGAACACACTAGACCATTAGTTTAACATCGACAGCCCGTCATTAGATGTGACGCACAAAATACTTGGGAAAGAGGCTTCTGGTTTGAGCTGTTACACCACAAAGACTCAGTTCAGTCTGTCCTGCTTCCTCTACTGAAAGCTTTGTTCTCTCTGCTGATAACTAATCGTTAGACAGGGTCTTATTTCCCAACTGTGCCTTTAGCAATCCAAGCCTCCAATCTATACTGGATACCCCTTCAAACAGGACGCCCTCTGTGAAAGGTTTATTTATGTGGATGATGGGAGCTGAAATAAAACAACTTGTTCCTGATGTATGTTTTTTGTATCACTGAGGAACAAAAAGTTGCCATTTATAGTTGGTACAAAGTTGCATGAAAGGAGACGAGCCACAGCACAAAGGAAGTAACAGGTGCATATCACCACACGAGCCTCGACGCAGGGGATGATGGGAGATTTTTTGTTCTTCTCATGATCACTTATTTAGCTCATTCTTTGAGTACAATGTGTTTCATTATCAAAACATACATCAGTGATGATGTTATTTTAGAATATATTTTAGGTTGCTGACATCAGACTCGGCCGTGGTTTATCATTCGGGTTTTGACTGTTACAATCCGGTTCTGAGATGAAGGTCCTGCAAAGCTGAGAACATGAAGAAGAGAAAGCTCATGTTGAGTTTAGATGTGGAGTTTTTACTGGGGACTTTTTTTAGAGCAGGTTTGATGTGACTTGATGTAACTAACAGGAAAGATACAAATCTTTGTTTTCATTTTGGTTTTTACCCTCTACAACTGCAAAGATTTGTCTCTGACCAGCTTCATTCACGGTGAATCGTTTAATAATGAAATGTTCGGTTTCAGAGCTTTGAGGATTTTACAGTGATCACCTTCATTGAACTTTCAATAATTTCTTTTAAATTTTAAAGCCAAAAATATTACAATCAAAGAGCTACAGAAAAGTTTTGTCTAACCCTAACCCTTTTTTGTCAAATAGAAAGACTCAATTTACATTTGTTAGTGTCAAAACAACAAGTTTCATATTTAATCTTAATCCTAAATTTAGTTTTATTTATTACAAAACCAGCTTTTTGTTTTGTAGGTGTTTGCAGGTCTCAACTCTCTAGCTGATGGTTTTAAGTTTGGTAGTAGTAAAAAAGAATCCTTCTTATTTTCAGTCCAAACGCAGCAAAAGTCCTGGAAACTTTCTTCCAGAGACTTTGGTCAAGTTTTAATTTTTAAGATGGATTATTTTGTTTGTTTTTGTTGTGTTAACTTTTCCAGGGATGAAAGTCGATCGATGTGTTCTGACATCCAACAACTTCGTTCCAGCATTAGAACAAACATCCTCGTCTACACTTCAACTCGTTTCTTAAAACGAGGTCGAACAGATTATTTAGGAGTATTTTGTAGTTTGGAAATAAATGAGCAGAGAGATACCATCAGTCATTACTCATCCATCACTCAGCAAGTTAAAACAATAACTGGGGGGGAGAGGATTCTCAATTTCAATGTGTTTTGATATATTTGAATTCATTTTCAATGTTTTTGTTAATTTACTGAGCTAATTATTGAAGAGTTCATCCAACAAACAGTTTTATTCTCTATCTCCAACAGTAACTTTTAAAGTTGAAATTTACTTGAACATATTTCATGCAGTTTTTTTTTTAAAGTATTTCATTTTGACAATTCACATTTTCACTTGCTTCTGAAAGCTAAAAATAGAAAAAAGAGAAACAAACAGAAGGTCTGTGCTTTCAGAGGACACCGAGTCCAGGGATCTTAATAAAGTTTGTTCAAATTGAGAAAGAAGAAGTAAAAACCACCACAGGGTTCTGGTAACTCAGATAAAAACTACATTTACCTCCCTGTTTGAGTCGGCTGTGTTGTCGGTGGGTATCTGCAGCAGTAACCACACAGCAATGCTGAGCTCCTGCTGGGCCGTTAGCTGAGCATCAGCTCCTCTGTCCCTGTGAAATGGCCCTTTCATTCTTTGTTTTTAATGAACCATTATTTTAAATAATTATCCCCTCGTTATGCATTCACCCCATTCACTCTAATCCCATGTTTTAGGCAGCAACAAGCATGCATAACAATTCTTCATATCAGTGTCCTTTTCAACCCCCTCCTCACTGCAAGGAGCACATGGAAGAGGGCCCGGCTCTGACACATGGCTGCATACCGTCGCTCGGCATCATCGTCATTGTTGATCCAACTGTGAATAAGCTGCGGAGCACAAAAGGCTCAACGCTGCAGAGCTGACGGAGAGAGTGACCACCATGACCTCAGGGGGTCAGCTGGACGTCAGGAATGAAAAGACTCCGTGCAACCCCCTTCCAACGAACACGCACGAATGGCAAGCTGTGGGACAACTAAAGCTGCAGTGAGGAGTAAGATTAATCAGCATTTCCTTGCAGGAGCTGAAAGAAAGTGGTTGTTTGGAATTTTGGGTCATGCTTTTCTCTGCACATTCCTCCATATTCTCTCAACAATAAACTGTGTCAGAGCTGAAAACAACAGCCTTCATTCTGCAATAAAAAGCCTGAAAGCATCCAGAGCCACAGACTGGCCTCCAAAACTACAATTGATGACATTCTTAAATGGTGGAAAAGTGGTGGAATTATAAAGGCTTCCCATTTTTAACCATCACATGCAACAGGATGGATCTCCACCACAGAAACTGTCTGCTTGAGGCCAGAGAAACTATTTTTATTTTACATTTCCCCACAAACAGCAATCTCTTATTTATTTCTCACACAAGAAAAGTTTTTTTTTTTTTACAAAATAATAAGTGTGGAATCTGGAAACACCTTTTAAAAACAACTTTCAACTTGGGTGAAAAAATAAAACACGATCCGAGTCGTCTCACGTCAACATGCTCGTCTCTTACAAAACCTTTTGTTGTTGGAAGAAAAGTTTCACACGCAGAAATTAAATCCTTCATTTTGTACATGAACAAAACATGTAAAAATAAATAAATAACTTAAAAACCAACACAATCAGAAACAAAAAAACTTATGTACACCTGGGAAACACTGAAGGCACCCGAACATGGCCAAATGTTTTTTGGTTGACGTAGCAAAACTTTGGTCTCCTTCGACTGAAAATTTGGGGTGTTTGCAGTATCTTTGGTAGTTTAGTTAGACGGTCACTGGTGTTTGAAGTCTTTAAGTCTGTTCTTTGGGAAGTTTAAGTGAACAGCTCAGGTTGCTGCTCACAGTTTGCTCTCCTCCTCCTCAAGCGGTCGATTCAAACCCGGGATGAATTTAAGGAGGCGCCTGCGGAAGCTCTTCTGTTTGGGTTTCCTTTGCAGTAGGCCGAATCCTCCTTGCTTCTCACCAGAGGCTGCAGATGATGATGATGATGAGGAAGATCCTCTCATGTAGCTGCGAGTGCTGGCGCTGCGGGTTAACTGAGTCTTGGTCACAGTGAGAAGCTCGCTGGTTGGACGGAGACGATTCTGCTTCTGTGGCAGCTGTTCTTTATGTTGGTGGGGATTCTCTGAGTCCACGTTACCGTCTGCTTGGTACAGGCAGGTCTGGTAGAGGGGGTCGTCCTCTGTGGTGAGCAGGCTGGCGCTGCTGTTGGTGCTGCTGGTGCTGCCGGTGCAGCGGAGGGCTCTCGGAGCTGCTGGACTGGGCATGCCGAGGCTGCCGTAGACACCAGCCAACTCAAGCGACTCATACACGGCTGCATCACTCATCACAATACCTACAGAACAGAGAGGGGTGTTAGCAAAGAGACGAGCACGGTGACCGAAGCTTCTCAACAACTGCCAAAATATCACAAATGAAAAACATGATTTTGTTTTGAATGTTTTTTAATATTTCTATACTTTTAAAGGTGGGATATGGAATATTTTCATTAAAACCAATATTTTTAACAAAATAATGCCTCCACAGAGTGTTTAGAGGGTTGTAGAATGAAAATACAGCATTTCCTTTAAAAATTATATTTGAAGTAACATATTAATTTTGACAGGCACGACGTTAGCATTTTATTTACATCTACCAGCCAATAGCTGGCAGAGCAGCGGGCACCATTTTGGGTTGCCTAATACCGTAAATACTCCAGCACAGTGAGGCTGGTACTGTGGAGTCTGCAGGTCAAGCAGCTGGAAGCACCAGGGACATGTGGTGATTATATACCTTATTTGCTTGCCATAGAGGGTTTCCCATGTGACGAGCAAGATCTGTGTGGAAACGCTTTTTATTAGCAGCAGCATGTTGCTGATGTGAATGAACGCTTCGGGTCACTTTTTCAACTGGAAGACACGCCACGGAGAATTTTATTGCTTTTTTAAATTTTATTGGATAAGTGGGGTGTGCATGATGAGGTGTGAGGAGGACAGAGGATCTTAAGAGGGACTGCAGGACGTTTTGGAGCCGCGGTGCAACTATGAACTCTTTGCCACGGACTGAATCAATGACTGAGCTTCAAACAGGTAGGAGCTGCACTGATGCGCTGAACTCAAATCAAATCAAATCAAATCAAAAATACTTTATTAATCCCCGAAGGGAAATTCAAGTGTTGTTGTAGCTCAGTTCTTTTTCAGGGAGCCATAGAGAGTTCTAGCTGTGGACAGGAAGGATCTCCTGTAGAGGGTTCTAGGTGTGGACAGGAAGCATCTCCTGTAGCGATCTGTGCTGCAGCGGATTATGAAGAATCTTCTGACTGAAGACACTCTGTTGTTGAGTTACTGTGTTCTGAAGAGGATGATGAGGGTTTTCCATCATGTTCTTCATCCTCCTTTGGACAGTCAACTCAAGAGACTCCAGTTCAGTCTCCATGACAGAATCAGTCCTCCTTATCCATCTGTTCAGCCTCTTCATGTCACTTGCTCTGATGCTGCTTCCCCAACAGGTGACTGCAGATGTGATCAGCTGATAAACTCCTTTTCTTTTGCAGCTCCTCTTCAAATCTCTGTCTGCTCATATTGTTTGAAAGCCAGGCAGAGTCCAGGATAAGTTCCTTTAGCCGTGTCTCAGTAAAACACATGATGCTACATTCCTGATACTCTGACTGGTCTTCAGCAGAGCTTCAAGTTCATCCATTTTGTTAGCAAAGAGATCTCACATTTGTCAGTATGACTGATGGGAGTGAAGGTTTAAACTTCCTCTTTCTCTCTCTTCACTTTGCTTCTGCTCTGCATCCATGTCTTCTTCTTTTGAGCTCATCAGGGATCCAGAGTTTCAATTTGAGGATTATTTCAGCCTTAGAAATGTCAGTTAGCTGCTCTTTCTTGTAAACAAGTCCCTTGTTGCCATGGTTACGCATCATAACAAGTGGCAAAAAAGTGACAAATCAAGCAAAAAACTCAATCAGCACAGCACCCAAATCAGAAGAAAAGTATTTAGAAAATATTTTCAGAAGAAAAAACTAGCAAGAAATACTCAAAAAGAACAAAAAAATGCTAGCAAGTGCTAGCAAAGTCACAGAGCTACTCCAACAAGCTGCCACCAGTTGTAGCGCTATTTTGGAACTCATGATATTTATAGGTCGACCTGAGCATCGGAGTGTGAGCGTGCGGGGGTGGGGGAAGGAGTTAACGAGTAACGTGCCTGGCACCCAGATGGTTGAAGGCTTTGTACCGTGTTATTGTGTTCCAAGTTCCATATCCCACCTTTAAGTGTCAATATGCAGACTCTTATCAAAATGTGTTTATAGAAAAACAGGGAATAAAAACAGACAGTTTTAATGTTTTAAAGCATCTGACCAAGAGATAAATATAAAACAACTGGACCAACTATCTGGTCAATTACTACGATACATTTTCACATCTTTTTCCAGACTTGAAGACCTACCATGAACAAGCCTCTGCTCCTGCACCATCAGCGAGCGATACTCGTCCCATTTCTCATAAAGAGTTTGCTACAAAAGAAGACAGAAGACATTTCATTTGACTGACAGAAACAAACATAAACCAAATACCAGAAGCTACTAATGTATCAGGGTGATTTTGAACAGTCATTCTTGATTGTTAACAGACTTTTACTACATTTAAAAACAGCCTGAAAATTGGCGTGTTCAACAGCAGGTTGATTTTTATAATGTAGGATTCGTTTCAGAGAATGCGGCTGTTTCAGTGGATTAGTGCAGAACAGCTGCACTTTGAGGAAAAGAAGTCACTCACTCGAGCCACTTCACAAGCAGCTCGAGTGGAGAATGTCTGCAGCGATCCTATAGTCTGCAGAGGAACAGGTGGAGCAGCAGAGGCGACAGGTGTGCAGGGAGGGGAGGTGGTGTAATGTATGTTTGTGTGAGTAAAGCTGTTGGACATATAATCAGGATAACTCACTTCCAAACAACTTTAAATCCACTCACCTTCAGATACTGCAGTCGGGCCTCCAGCTCAGCTCTCCGGATCGTGTCACTGTACACCGTCTCCAGCCTTCAAATGAAAAACCAGGAGGCCACAGAGTTATTACACCCAACAGGAAACACTCGTTAAAACTGCGAGGGCAGAAAACTGTACTAAGGGAACCCTTCATGGTGTGAAAGGTTCTTTTCATAAGACGTGGTGAGAACAGCTCAGATGTCAAGCAGCAGCTTAAAAACAATGAGCTCACGTTCAGTTTCCACTCTGACACGTCAGTGATGCAGAATCAACGACACAGAAAACTCGTTTTCACTCTAACAGTTTATAAAAAGTGGAGTATGATTTGATGATGTCAGCCAGTAAACCCTGTTCCTGCACCGGGGCTCGTATGTGGTCATTTCAGCGGCAGCAGCTCTGAAAGCTAACAGTCTCTTCAGGCTAATTGTCCTTTTAATCTTTTACAAGCAGAGACGAAGGGCGAGGAAGAGAACATGGTTTCAAATCATACACCCACAAAGCAAACTGATGGCTTTGTACCAGAAACTCTCGCTATTACAGGCAGAATTATTTCAACAAATAAACCAAATACAAAAAGATTGGATTTTTAGTTTTGGTCTTTAAAAAAATTCTGGTTTTGAGAATGTTTTGGTATTGTATCCTCCTATTTAACTTTTAAAATATTGTGTAAATCCTTTGTGCACATTGAAAATACAAGTGGACTCCAGGCTCTATTGACTCTGTGTCAGCAAACTCAAAACTAAACCGGATGAGTCCAGTTTTTATGCCACGTAGTATCGCTGAAGTTTTGAGGAACTGTAAGACAGTAATCAGGATTTAAAGGAGCTCCAGTGATAAAACAAACTGCAGTACAATAGTTGTAATCCAGTTTAAGGAGTTCTGTGGTGGCAGTCCTGTAGATTGTACCACTTTAATCTAGAATGGGGGCTGCACAGTGGTGCAGTTGGTATCCTGCTGCTGCCTTACAGCAAGAAGGAGTTTGCATGTTCTCCCCGTGCATGTGTGGATTTTATCAGAGGACGTCGGCTTCTTCCCACAGTCCAAAAACATGCAAGAGGTTAATTAGCTGTTAACTGTGATGGACTGGTGACCTGTCCAGGTGTAGCCCTGAACACCCTGAACACAAGGAAGCAGGTTTAAAGGATGGATGGATGGATGGATGGATGGATGGATGGATGGATGGATGGATGGATGGATGGATGGATGGATGGATGGATGGATGGATGGATGGATGGATGGATGGATGGATGGATGGATGGATGAGAATGCGTGTTGGAGATTGTGAAGAGGACAGGAAGGTGTTCAAGGTTGGACTGGATGCATATAAAATCAACTGAATACAGACCCCTGAGGAACACCCATAAACTGTATCAAAGGTTCTGATAGTTTATTACTCACAGGGAAAGGAGGGGGGGGGGTAGATGTTTGTTTAAATGATACATCATGATGTTCTTGACTGACACTACATTCACCCTTTGGGCTTTGGGTCCTTCCAAGTCTACAGTCTTCATTCAGATCAGCTGAACTGGTGACTTTAACTATCAGCCACTGGAATCAGGAAATCACCAGTAACATTTAGTGTGATGTTGTGTATGTGGTGTAAACTCATTAACAATCACTAAGATAAAACTCTCCTCTCAGCAACGTGAGGTGGATTAGAAGGCGTCAGTGAAGTAGTGGTGGGTTCGAGTCAATAAGTTTTATATGGTCCATGTAAGTAGTGGACTAGACGTAGAATTTATGATGTTAGTTAGTAACTAGTTGGCGGTTGGTTAATATGCAATCACAACAAAAACAACCATATAAACAACAGGTATTTGACCCTTCAGATCAAACCAGAACTTCACGTTTCAATTTATTAGTTATTTAGTTTTCTGCCAAATATAATATTTAAACTGTAAAAATACACATTTTAAAATAAATATTTTACTGTTTCTACCTGAGTGAGTTGCCACAGGATCTAATGAGCTGAACGATGTCCTTGTGTAGAAATCCCTCCACGGTGGTCTCATTCACACTCGCGATGGTGTCCCCTGCACAAACACACACACACACAACATTAACATGTGTGTTTTATTCAGCCGCCATGAGGTCATGATGCTCCCGTTCAATGTGGCTTCAGTTACTTCAAGCTGCTGCTAACTGAGACGTGTTGGGAGTCCAAACGAAACCTCAGCACATCTGAAAGACAAATGTGCGAGGCCTTGGATGTGCAGTCGTGGCGTTCGGCTCAGAGATGGTTTATTTAAACCTCACGTGTGTGTTTTGTTTAGCTGTAAAGTTGTTCTGTTGTTGTTTTTTTTAATCTGTGAGAGTCACAAGGGTTTTTTTCAGACTTGGCAGAATATTTAAATGTGACGTGGACTCGTTCGTGACAGCAACTTTTGTCAGAACTTAACACAAAGACTTTCTGTTCCCTCCTTTAAAAACCACAGTGATTTAGTCATTGTGTTCACAAAAAGACAGACAAAGGAAGCAGCATGCGAGGAATGTAAGAAGTGAAACTGAAGTGACGAGCAGGTTGGATGCAATAAAGTTGCACGTAATCAATTTCCATCTTTTTTAACAGAGTAGTAAAAATGTAACGCTCGATAGTCGAGTCTGAAAACCAGAGCGTCTGTTCATTAGTTTCTATTTCCTACTGAAAATGTCAACAACTAGACAGGATGATTAATGTCTCACGTTTGATATATATAACAAAAAAATCCTCAAAAAAAGGAAGTCAGATAAGTTTTAGAACTAAAAATCTCATCTTTCCTTATTATTTCTTGGTCCTCTTTGGATCAAATGATTAAGCTGTTCATCAACTGGAAAAACAGTCTTACTTAAAGATGACTGAGTGAAACTCATGAGCACAATGTGCACAATGTCAGCTGATCCAAACACAAAAGGAAAACAAAGTCAACAAAACCTTCAAGTCACTTCCTTCACATCTGTTTCCAGGATAAATCAAACAAATTCAAATAAAAACAGAAAACTGTTTACTCACCAACTTTAAGTCCTGCTCGTTGGGCCGGGCTGTCGTCATGTACCTTACAGACAAACGTGCACATCTCCACTGAGTTNCTGGTCCTGATGGTGGAGTCCATAAGTCTGCAAGAGTGAGACAACAGAGATAATGAAGGAAAAGGTCTTGATGTCTAGGAATCCGTTTACACAGCACAACTGATGTCAGTACTGTGGTGCATTGCCATATTGAAAAAAAGAAAAACACTGAATCATGCAAAGGAAGCCATGACGGATGTTACCAGACAGAAGATTTTACCACAGAGCACGCGAAGATGTGACGCAGACGAGCAAACCAGGAGGTCAGTTTCCTCTCGTGTCACAAGAAAACGAACCCGATGGAAGATTTTTAAAGGTCCAAAAATACGTGACATGGCAACTCAGTTAATTATGCTAAATGTATCATAATAATAAATAATCCCTGCGTTTAATTCTTTTTAGTAATTTATCAAATATTATTATTATTTGGTATTCTCGTGTACAGATGAAACTTTGAGCTACTGTTAAAAATACAGCAACCAAAATCTACATTTCACTCTGTATTAAACCTTCAGGTAAACATAAATCCACATTTAATCTTATTTTTTTATTTAATACTGTAAAATGACGAGCTTTCCATCTTCCCCACAGGATGGCTGTAATATTTTGTCGTCCTGGAAACTTGTTTTGTTTTTTTCCACATGTATTTGTTCTTCCTTGTTTCAGCCACCGCAGTGTGTCTGCAAAAGGGCCAAACGTCTGCAGGACACCAAGTTCCCTTTATATTGAAAAGTGTTTGCTGTCGCACATAAAAACAACAAACGGTTCATAAACTGATAAGTCTTTTGTAAAAGGATGGAGATGTTTGTTAAAGGGAAAGGCTCATATTTATATGTTCATGCAGTTTGCATGTAAGAATGCCAAGATATTTGATTCAGATCTGTCTGGATTCACAGCCGCTTGCTTCCCTATCAGCATGCAAATATCCCTGAAATGCAAATATCATATTTAAATACTGGATCCTGAGTTTCTCATCCCCTTCAACGAAACTGAGAGGGGAAAACCAACAGGAAGCATGATGCAGTCATGGCTGACCATCAAACTGGTCCTCATGGCCTGATTTCCTTCTGGCCACAGGGAGGCAGGAAGGGCGGGAACGCCTAGCGAAAACGTAAATAGAACACAACGTCTTTTCCTAGAGGATGTGCTTCAGTTCAGTCTGCACACAAATCACCCGTGTTAAAGTCACACTTTTTAATTGTTTCTGCAAACTGTTTAAAGAACGAGTTCTAAAGAGGCGCGGGTTCAGAGAGATCTGTGCAGAGGGTGCGTGAGAGAGGAGCAGGTATTACATGACAAGCGTGTTTGTGAGTAAACCACACAGCTTAAAATATAAACGCTGGGGGGAGAAAAAAGAAAATCATCCCCTTTTCGTTGAAGTCATGAGATTAACTTGAGCGGGTTTTTGACTGCTGGACGACCTTTTACTCCTGCTGGTGCAGAAAAACTCTCAGATTAAGAGACGCAGGAAAAGATGCTTCTGTCACATGAAAAATCCTGCTAAATGTCGCTTAAAGAATTTTCTACAAAATGCTTTTAATCTTCTAAATTACCTGAATCTCAAAACCAAATGCCTCTTCTTCTTTCTTCTCTAGGAGCACCACCTTCCTAAAAGATAAAAAACAAAGTGTCAGTTTAATCAACTCAGTAAAGATGGACCAGTTAATCTGACTGATAAACTGATAACAGATTAAGCATGCAAGCCGTTTCTTAAGCAAACAGTTTGAAGGCTGCCTCTTCAGATCTGACACCAAAATAATTAACTGCTAAAAAACGAAGAAAACCAGTGAAAAGAGGCATCAGCTTTACTTTTAACCTCTCTATCATTAGACAGTAACTGGTTTTATATTTTACAGTGGAACAAGCTCACTGCTTTCTGATTTATTTACACATAATTATTTTTGTATAAGAGGAAGAATAATGAAAACAAAATTCAGCTGTGCTCTGCAGACTGTATCAAGAGAAAATATGATGTTTTTTTCTATCCACATTCTTATTAAATCCTCATAAAACATCTGTTAAGATTACCCAAAAATTCATATTACATGTTTCAACTTCTAAAGGTTGTTAAACATTAGCATTTTACAACCCATCAATAAATGATTCATGGCAGGACAGATGTTAAAATAAGATAATCAAGAAGCAGCAGAAATCTACAATATTCTTCTCTGAGCTGCATAATGGGAAGGACTTCTGTGTGTCCACCAGCATCTGGACGTCAGACACATAATGTTAGACTGAAGGACGTCTCAGCTGCAAAAAATATGAAAATTCATGATGTTCTACATGGCTGTAACCACAAAAAGATCCATGTGTGGCTGTAAAGTTTCACTCTGAGAGATCAGGGAAGTGTCGCCAGGAAAATGTGCTGCATAAAGCAGCGAAAGAGGAAAAACAGCAACTTGGGCTGAAGAAGAAAAATGTGGGAGGGTATACCTTTGTGGTTCTAGTGACTGTGTTTGGGGTTTCCACTTCTGAGGGACACCACCCTGTGAGGAGAAAATGAAACAAGACATGAAACATCTCAGACTGTGACATTAGAACAAGATCATTGAAAGGGTTCCCTCCTCCTCCTCCAGACTTTTACTGGATGCACGCGCCACGACCGGTCCAGCAGGTCTGATGGTAATGAGACACGTGCACAGCAGTTCGTTTGTATTTTTAAGCCACTGATCATTCATAAAAGCTTAAAACTAAGTGAAACTAGAATTGCATATCTGCTACTGTTTGTTTACTTTAGTGTGCTTCAAATAAGATGCTAAATTTAGGCTTAATTTAACACCAAATCAACTGGCCCTGAAGCGCTCACACTGTTGACCTAACTGAACATTTTCAGTGTTTCACACAAACTCCTGTCTATTAAAAGAAACACGAGACAGCGTGGTGAACACTGGGCCACAATAAGCGCATTGAGAGGCAATACCAGAGTCAGGAGCGGGTCAGGTCCCAGCCCAAAAAAAAAACAGGTATCAGTCCAGACGCCTCCAGTAAATCACCCAAATCAATCCACCTCTGTTCCAACTCAATCATTTTCAAATGTTGCTCCCATGAAAGCTCACTTTGTGCCAGTCGCTCAGCCTAGTAAAATGTTGCTTTCTTTATGTCCCAACACTTACAGAATTGTCCCCCGCTCGTCTCAATGAGAGCATTTATTCCAGAGTTCCCACAGGAGTGTGCACAATGCTGTGTTGTAGCCCCTCTCTCTTATTACTGCACACTGGGTGTGTGTGTGTGCATGTTGTCACTGTACTGTACAGTGTGCATCTCAGAGCTACACTGTTCTCAAAACCTCCAAAGTAATGAGGTTAAATAAGCTTTAGAATAGACATGACAGAGCAGGAAACTGGAGAGAAGATCATTCAGTTAAAACAGATTCAACCATGACCACATTCAAGTTTTATACAGGAATTTTAAAGTCACCTGACACGATCCCGCTGCCTGATAACTTCACTCTATGTGCCAAAACTGGTCAAAACTCAGTAAGATGGTAAATGTCCTGTATTTGTATAGCGCTCGTCATTCAGACTCAAAGCGCTTTCACACTACATGTTTTACATTTACCCATTCACACAGCCTGATATGTAAACCGGGGGGAGAGGGTGGGGGCTAACATTCATGCAACCTGGCGTGCAAATTGGGGGGGGGGCAACATGGGGTTCAGTGTCTTGCCCAAGGACACTTCGACACGTGGCGGTGGAAGCTGGGATCGAGCCGCTAACCTTCCGATTGAAAGACAACCGCTCTACTCACTGAGCCACAGCCGCCCCAAGATAAGATAGCAAGAGCTCCATAAAATGTACAACTCTGACCAGCTGAAAGCTCTGGTCCAAACACTAAATCATTTTGTCACTGGAAGAAAACTTAAATAAGTTTTCTAACCACCTCCATTTTTGGTCCAATTTATGGAATTATGTATGGTTATTTATTTTCATCATGGTGATTGCTTGCCTCGCCTTACAATCCTGATTTATTTGAACCACTGGAATGAATTCAGGGTGCAGCTGTAATGTTACAGGGGGTCTCCTACCAGTCGGACATGCCCGGTAAAAGTCCATTTGGGAGGAGTCCAGGAGGCATCTGCCTGAACCACCTCAGCTGACTCCTTTTCATGTGGAGGAGCAGCGGCTCAACTTCAAGCTCCTCCTGGATGATGGAGCTCCTCACCTGATCTCTAAAACTGAGCCTGCATGGCCACCCTTCAGATCTCATGACTACAGATGAGGTTGAGAACATAGACAGACCAGTAAACTGAGTTTTATCTTTCAGCTCAGTTCCTTCTTCACTACGACAGACTGAAGCACCTCCCTCATCACTGAAGACGAACCCCCAATCTGCCGGTCCATCTCCTGCTCCATCCTGCCATCACTCATGAACAAGACACCCAGATATTTAAACTCCTCCACTTGAGGCAAAGACTCTCTGCCAACCTGAAGGGAACATTTAGCCTTTTTTTCCAGACTCTCCAACAGTTAATTAACAAATAAAGTCAAGGAGATTGTTGTGGACTTCAGCATCCAGCCCACTCCTCTGGCCACCAACGGTGCTGCTGCTAGAGGGTGATCAGCACATCACAGAGGACCTCTCCTGGATCAATAACACTACGTCACTGACCAGGAACACTCAGCAGCGACTCTACTTCCTCCGTAAAGAGACATCCTGACCAGCTGTGTGGTAAACAGCATCTGTACTGTGTTCTGCCGTAAGATCCTCCAGCGTCTAGTTAGAGCAGTTGAGAAGATGGTGCCGCTTCTCTCCGGGGCATGTACAACACCCCTCTCCCCCGATCCCACTCACCCACTCACCCATCAGCTTCTTCAGTCTGCTGCCATCACGGAGGAGACTGGGGAATCAGGACCAAGACCAGCAGACTCAGGGACAGTTTTTTCTAATGATCTACTGATCAATATATAAAAGGCAGGTTCTTCATGCTGGTGCAGCTGCATGGTCACCACCAGCTGGTGAGTGTGAACAGTGAATAGTTGTAGATACAGTAAAATGTTTAAAGGTCCTTTGCCAAATATACTAAAAATATAAATAACATATTTCTGACTTGTAAAGATAATAAAGTACTAAATAAAAAAGTAGTAGAATGTAATAAAAAAAAAACTGTTCCGTTTATGATTAAGACCAGAAAAAAGTTTGTTTTGTTTTTCTGTTTTACCTTTTTGAAGTTTCTGGGCAGCGTCCCGCCGGAGTACGCCAGTGTTTTGTAGTTATAAACCTCGGAGGAGTTCGCCGGTAATTCCAGCGTCCTGCAGCTGTCTGACTTTGAAGAAGGGAAATAAATGTCGTCCTGAGATGCGGGTCCACAGTCCGGCCCATTAGAGTTCACCTTCTTCAGCCTCCTGAACGTCATTTTAACTAGAGATGTAGCGTCTTGTTCTCCAGCAGAGAGAGAGAGAGAACAGCTGATACCTCCCTGAGCTCAGCGTGCAGCGGACTAACTAGGTCCAGGTCTTCAGTTTGAGCGTCTCATTTAACTGGAGGCGGAGACTGACGTGAGCGGCGGTGCTTTCAGGAGCGCGTCGGATTTTTCTCTATCATGTTACCATGACTACCGCCAAATCAAACAATGATATTTTCGGTTTATTAAAGTTCATATAAAGGAAAAAATTGTAGGCTAATCATTGCAGAGTTAAAGACAACAAAAATCAACTTCAATTTCTACAACAGGCTTTTATTTTTGGGCTGTACGGTTGATAGAACTGTTGCATTGCAGTGAGAAGGTGGTCCTGGGTTCCGGGCTGGGGCCCTTCTGCATGGAGTTTGCATGTTCTCCTCGTGCATGTGTGGGTTTCCTCCCACAGTCCAAAAACATGCAAGAGGTTAATTGGTGACTCCAAATTGTCCCTATAGGTGTAAGTGTGTGTGCCAATGGTTGTATGTCTGTGTGTGGCCTAGTGATGGACTGGCGACCTGTCCGGGTTGTCCCCTGTCTCACACAAAGACCACTGGAGATAGACACCAGCTCCCTGTGACCCTGAACAGGAAGAAGCAGGTTCAGAAAATGGACGGATGGGTTTTTATTTTTGTTTTCCTTTGAAACATTTA
Organism: Pachypanchax playfairii; assembly: GCA_006937955.1. Lineage (NCBI taxonomy): Eukaryota > Metazoa > Chordata > Actinopteri > Cyprinodontiformes > Aplocheilidae > Pachypanchax > Pachypanchax playfairii. Next base: position 2,432,086 of record SSNP01000032.1, on the reverse strand, counting down.
CAAATTTCAGCCTCTTAAATGTTGGATTTATCTATTTTATTTTCATCCACAGCAAACATAAATCAGTTATATACTTTAATTCAAAGGAAGTAAATTCTACATGTGACAGCTGAACACATTTTATTGAGTTTCTGGCATTTGACAGACCAAAATAATCCAAGTTTTCAGATGAAAAAACATGTAGTTATGTTTATTTGTTTGTGTTAAAAATGTAAACCTACAATAAATCCTCTTTCACCATGTGGTTATAAACTAACATAGTGTTTTACTTATTCTGTGTGATACAGGATAGTAACTTTGCTGTTATGATCACATTCTTTTTGCTTATTGTTCTCGACTGCTGGATGATTTTATAACAGATACATCTGTCAACAGACTTCACTGTGTTTGATATTCTCAGATTCTGGCATCCCAAAAAATAAAAGATGTAAAAAGAGTTTGTCAACAGCACATTCATATTAATTCTATACATTCATATACTTATACTCATATGTGACTGGAGCAGCCCCAGTTTTTCCTTATTTTTATGGATGTCTTGTATGAAAAGCCTTTAAAGAAACAACAAACTTTTGTTGTTGTCAGGATGTGAAAGAAGAATTTAGTGTTAGTGTTCACGTTATTTAGTTGTGTGCGTGTGTGTGTGTGGGGGGGTATCTTCCTCTAGCTGTGTCTCACAGAATAAACAGCTTTAGTGAAACAGATTAAATGATTTTCACGCCCTCTTGAGGCAAATCAGATTTCTCACATTTCCTACTTAATTCATTTTGAAGAAGTGAAACAAAAACTTAAGTCCAGACAATTTATTAAAATCTTTACATGGAGTTAATTCAGAAACATTACATTTACATCCTCAAGACTTACTGAAATGATATGACTGATAAAAGTGTTTAAATTAAGATCACATACATTCGAATAAATAGTTTGAGCCAATATATTAAGTCAAACTCATCACACATTCAAAGCTTAACATGTACCGACTTTATGGTCATAGGAGAATATCTCTCTGCTATCAGCACACAATCTAAATTTGGTCCTCATAAAGGCAGAAAGACGTGGGTAAAATGAACAGGAAGTGACAGCTGCAGACCGTTTACTGTTCACCAAATCTCATTCAAACATCTTCTAAAATGAGGAAAAAAGAAGTCAAATACCTTTGACTTAAATCGGAAATGTACCTATTCTTATAATGTAACTGCTTCTAAGTTTCTGAAGTCGCCTGAATATTTGTTTGGCTTTCAGAGCATATTTACAGCCACAACAAAACAGTAATACTACATGGTCTAAACTCAAAGTGCATGTGAACAAAGAGCTCTGAATGTCTTCTACTTCACCAAAAATCAAACAGGAGAGATTATATAAAGGCACATGAAGCCAGATTTTTGTCTTTTGGAATAATATGACTCTAACCTTGCACGAGGTGTCTAAAGAGCAGCAATTTCATTTGCAGTAAAAGTTTGAGACCGTAACAAAAAAAAAATCCAACAGAGAAAATTTGGTCTGATTCCATTTTGGCCACACTGCAGATCCTCCTACCCTTAATTTAGACTTTATAATTTCATCTTTGAAATGTGGTGACGCAAAACATGTTTGAAAAGTTATGCACCCATTTCTTATATTGTGATATTCAACATTGTACACTGAATCTCTAATTAAAAACAAGTTGTCAGTCATTCATATCCAGTAATCACATGCATTAGTCAGTGGGTTTTATTTGAAGAAACCTGATGATTTGGCCTGCGGCGCCATCAACATGGAGGCTTGATTCTTGTGTGTGATGTGAATCTGAAATGAAAAATATAAAATGCAAAGTGTCCGGTGAGTTACTGTCTTTTTAAATGAGACATTTCACCAGAACCAGTGCTATTGGAAGGGTGTTTCTGTAGTTACCGTGCAGGGGGGCTGCATCCACGGCTCTCCATCTATCTGCATCGGTAAGGCTTTCGTTGTCCTGGGTGTAAAAGATTAGTACAAGACATCAGGCTACAAAATCCTAATGTGCAATTAAAATACCAAACTGTGCATTTAAATGTGTATTTATTCAGAAAGGATCAACCACCCACAACATGCACTTAATTAAAGCACACTCTGAATTGAGACCTGAAATGTCAATATGTCATATGTCTTCCATACCTGATGGTGATCTGTGAAGTTTTAGCAAGTCGCACCGCACTCTTGAGGCCTGTGTATATCTGTCCCATTTCCATGGCTCCTTCAAGACCAACTACCTCCAGTCGACGATCACTGAGATCTGAGAAAAACAAACACACACAAGAGAAAACCTCACAGTGAAGCACCATCAAAGCCACAAGAATTATAATAAGTCTGATCAGGATGTCAGTTATATTTACTTTGCAACAAAACATAAAAAAACACATTTAATAAATTCTAATAATAAATGAACTCTAATAGATCAAATTGCAAATGTTTTTCATTAAAATGTTACATTAAAATGAATTATGTGTAATATTATTTTGAAGGTATAATGGATCTCTTGTGCAGAAATGTGTTTAAATCATGAGAACAAAGTCAGACTTAAAATGAGTCACCTTATTACAAACACACTTCAAAACATGGAGCTTGTGTACTGGATTGAAAAACACGCAAACTGCGTCAAAACGGTGCTTGATGCTCTTTTAGCTTGTTTCTACCGCCATCTGGTGGCCAAAACGCAAAAATAAATTCAGATTTTCAGTCTCTCCAGAACAAGTACTTCGGATTCTTAAATGATTTCAAGCCCTTCAACAATTTAGAATTATGGAAAAAGCTCACAAAAATATAAATTACACCAAATGCTTCGATCATAGAAACCATAATAATGCCACTGTCACAATTTAATGCTTTTTCTATGGTTGTTATTTTGCTGCAAAACAATCAAAATATCAGTTTCATTGTTACTGTTGTTTGACTTTCTATTGCAAAAAAATAAAACTAAAAATTAGATTCCAGTAATCATTTTTTCATATTTTCATGCATGAACACAACTACATTTCAGAAACATTTGGTTTTACTACACAGCAGATGATTCTCTGCTCACTCTGGTGATGCATGGACAGAGTGTCCATATGCTGCATTCAAAGGGATACAGATTTCACAGAGTTTAGTTTGCAGCAATTAAATGAAACATAATAAACTTGATTAATAATTGACAACCCAAATTAAAGAAAAAGTTGGCATGCTGTGTAAAATGTAAATAAAAACAAAATGCAAGGATTTGCGATTTGTAAGTTCATAAACTCGTATTTTATTACCCAGTAGAACATCAGCAACATGCCAGATGTTGAAACTGAGACATTTTGCCATATCATAGAAAATATGAGTTAATTTTTAATTAGATGGCAGCAGCACAACTCAGATAAATTTGAATGGGGGAAACAAGAGCCTCAAAAATTAATTGGCACAATGAAAAAACAACAAATTTGACAATTAACTTACATCAACTCAGTAACATGACTGAGTGTAAAAGCAGCATTTCAGAGAGACAGAGCCTCTAAGATGTAAAGATGGGCAGAGGTTCAATAATCTGAGACAAACTGTCTAAAACTGAAGACTTTGATCCACAAACTGCAGTAAATAATAATAACAAAAGATTCAAGGGTCAAACTGGGGGCTTGTGATTTGCTTTGAAGCAGACCTGCATTAAAAACACATGATTCTCTGCTTGATGTCCCTGAATGAGCTCAAGAACATTTCCAGATCTCACAGTCTGTCAACACAGTTCACCATGTGATCCCCAAACATCAGGTAAATATGGTTCATGTGAAGAAGAAGACACGTGTAAACATGATTCAGAAACACAGCTGCCTCCTCTGGACTACAACTCATTTAAGATGGTCTGAGGTGAAGTGGAAACTGTTCTGTGGTCAGATTTGGTTCAAAATGGAAATTATTTTTAGAACCCAAGTCCACTGTGTCCTGCAGATGAAAGAGGAGAGGAACCATCCGGCTTGTTATCAGCAGACTGTTTAAAAGCATCTCTGATGATACAGAGTTACATTAGTGTCTATGGGGGGGGGGGGGGGGGGGGGTTGCATGTCTCAGCAAGACAACGTTAAACTACTTACTGCCTCCATCACATCAGCTCCATCAGACAAGAATGAAACAACATTCCTAAAACTCCAGCAGCTGGTCTCCTCACTTCCAGATGTTTATAAACAGATGTTTCAAAGAAGAAGCGACGCCACACAATGTTTAACACCCTGTTCAAACTTGTGTTGTTGCCATCAAATTCAATATGAGCTATCGTTTTCAATGAAATGATAAAATATCTCAGTATCAACATCTGGCGTGTTGTTTATGGGAATAAAATATTAGTTTAGGATTTTTACATATAATTTCATTGAATACAATTTTTGTACTGTTTTTCTGGACATTTTACACAACATCTCTACATTTGGGGAATTAAGTTTGCATAATAGTAATTATTGGTTTTATGCATGTATCTAAATTTTTAATAATAGCAGGAAACAGACGATTAGTAGAAGGGAAGACAATGCAGCGATGCACATCAGCAGTCAAGGCCAGCACTGATTTATTCAGTGTCCATCGAGTACAGTTAGTTTAGGGGCTTTTTAACTGATAACAGCTGCAACAGGAAATCTGGATTTAGCTTTGGCCAAAATCAATCAGCTAATGGGCTCTGCAGACCTAAGAGGAAGTTCCACATTACAAGTCACATGCAGCAATGAGGTTTAACTTCACCACTCAGCAGAACCGAAATCAGTACTAACATACCTTGAGAGGTCACTTTCAGAATCTCTGGGTTGATGATCACTTCAGGTTCTTCTTGACCCGTTAGCCCCTTTGTGTCCAGTTTTTTGGTCTCACCCCAAAGGTTGGAGCCCCCGTGCATACTGGGAATGTTAAGGACAGCAATCCCCTCAAGAGAAAGGCTACTGATGTCCAGAGGAGTACCACAGCACTTGAGTAAGAACAGTGCGCCACAGAGAGAAAAGGAGCGAGAATCATGGGAAAACTTTAGTTGCTTGTTTTAAAGACAAATCGTGCACATTTGCTGTTGCTAATCACTCACCTCTATTGTTAGACTTTCACTCAGTTTCTTGCAGGAAGCAGAGATGGTTTCTGAAGTGGCGAATTCAAAATACCACAGCTTGTTCTTCATTCTGCAGTTACAAAAAGTGCCTCTTTTAAGTTCAACTGTTACTTCTCACTCATGCAGCATTTTCACTTTGAGGAACGAGAGTCGTGTGGCAACACTTGCTGCCACAAACATCTGCTGTCACCACCTGCAGTCACTTCTTTCAGTTTTCAAAAGGAACTGATGGAAAATAGGAATCATAGAAGAACAACTGATACCTAAACGTGGTTCTTATTCATTATTAAACAGCTTCTGGTTCTCAAACACACTTTCAGCGGGATGTTCTTTCCTTTTTCTGCTCCAGATAAAGAGAATAAAACTATCTTGTTGTAATAAACATGCATACCTGCTGTTAAATTTCTGGGGATGTTTCTCCCTCATTGTGTGAAACCGATGAGCAATGGAAGCATCCTGTCGAAGCAACACAGAAAAAAAGGAGCCATACGTCAAACAACCCTGCGCTGAAAATAAAGCGCTCTCTCCAGTGTGGCGTCTGTTTCTGAAACTCACAACTCCAATGGAGAAGTAGTTGTTGATGATTTCATATGGTACCGGATCCCCTTTCTCCTGAACCTCATCCGGTATGACCTGCACACTCCAGCGGTCCATCAGCACCAGAGAGCTGCCCTCGATGTCTTTAAGAATACGAGTTAAATCTTCACCATCATATCCTTCAAATAAAAAGATGCAGGAGGGAAGTCAGCACAAATATCATTCAGCGTGACAAGTGTTTGTCCCTTCATGAATATTTTTTTTACATGTTGGTCACACTTAAATGTCTCAGCTCATCAAACTGTTTAAATATCAGATAAATATAACACGAGCCAAATGCAGTTTTAGAATGAAGGTGTGTATTATTAAAGGAAACAGTCCAAACCAACATGATCCCGGTGTAAAAAAAGTAATTGCACCTCCTGTTAAAACATAAATTAACTGTAATATATCGCATATTTGCATAGTTGAGTTCAATTCCTCTGGTCACATCAGTTCTTAAAGAGGTCCTTCCATTAAAAACAGTTTTTCTGAGGTTTCTGTTGAATATTTTAGCTCCTCAGGTGTTCTTACCTTCATACTGGGTGTGAAAACAGGTCAACAACATCTCTTTCAGTTTTAATCTCTCAAACTACGCAGGTGGCGATAAAACCCGAGTTCTCCCGAGTCCGAACGGCCTGTATCTGTTTCATCACAACTCCTTTGTTCGTTAGTATTCATTAGCTCCCGAAGTTGAAACCATGCCTAGCATGCTGCTGGCTAAAAGCTGTTAGCATAGGACATAGCAAACTGGAAGAGACTACGTCTGACGTTGCCATGCACACAGGGGCAGGAAACAGTATACCTTGCTCTCATAGGCTAGTTTGTTAGCCAATCAGAGTCCAGCAAATTCGAACATTGAATATTAATGAGTTGCTGCCCGAAGTCTGATGGAACCAGCCAAATTTTAACGCTGACAGATTGAAAGGTCTGTTAATCTGTGTTTCCTGATGATTTTTAGATATAAAATGTTTCATATTACTGGTTAATACTTAAGAAATAACCACAAAGTCCTGAAATTTGTATGAAATGGCCTCTTTAATCTAGATATCACTTAAACAGGACCTGCCTGACAAAGTGGAGTTGATCGGACACGGACGTGACGGGAATGGAGGCTCCAGTCCTCAAGGGCCACTATCCTGCAGGTTTTAAATGTTTTTCAGCTCCAACACACCGGATTGAAATTATTTATTTACTTCTTAATAATCTCAACAAATCATACAGAAGCTTGTTAACAACCTGGAGGAACATCTAAAACCTGCAGGGCGGCGGCCCTCGTGGACAGGAGCTTGACACTCCAGTGTCACAAGCAGAAGAGGCGGTTGTTGGGATGATGAAGGTCAGTCAGGAGGGAGGAAGGAAACATCCGGAACATGATAGACAAGATCAAAGAAAGAAGATGAAGGAATTTAAAGTGATTGTAAAGTTTAAAGCAGGTCATGAAATAACAGACAAATGGTTTGAAGAAAGCAGTCGGGGATATAGAGCTAAAGTGTTGTGAGATGGCAGCTTGTTAGTTAAATGTACGAATGCTGAACAGGGAGCCAGAAATCCTTCTTAAAGAAAAAAATGAAGGGAGAGATTCCAAGAATTAGACAACTGCAGGTATTTACTGTAGGAATGGTGGAAAGTTGACAGTCTCTCAGTGCTTCTTTAATTTAGGGATAAAATTCTTCCTGAAACAGTAGAAGTGGGACACTTAAGTTTTAAAGTGCGTGTGAACTTAAAGCTGTAGAAATAATACTGTGAAGCAACTGTGGAGGGAACCGTACAGCAGCATCTGCAGCAAGTCCAGATAATCCCAACTGAACAAAGACGTTTATACACGGATGTGGTGAGGATGTAACTAATCAGGAAAGAAGAGCAGCTATGAGACGGGACAGAGTTCCACACAGACTGATAATCAGGCAGCAGCGAAGGACAAACTCATCCTGTTTCTAACGTATGTGTCATTAACTGTTCAGAGCAAACCGAAAAATAAAGGTCACCGTGACGGCAGCAGTAAAGTTCTTTAATATGAAGGATTTATCACTGGAAAAAGTACATGCAGATCTTAGTGTGTGTGTGGGGGGGGGTGGGGGTGGGGGGGTCCACCAGATGGGAATTCACAGATTATATTGTGATGCTGATTCTCCAGTGGAACACTAGAGGTCTGATTAGTAATGGTCAAACATTTTAAAGGATTTATTTGTGCACTACAGATAAAACCAGATGTTATGGCTTAAAACATGTTTGGATTTTGTTATTCAGGGATATTCAGATATGAGTAAAGACAGATTCAAGGTGTACTAGTATTATATCAGACAATCACACACTATAGAAGAATTAGAAGAACTGGCTGTAAAAGTCGGGACCAGGGATGGAAACATTAAAATAATATGTTTCTATAATCCATGTAGCAGTTAGAGGAGAAGAAAATGTATTCTATACTGGAACACTGGGGGGGGGACTTTAATGCACATAGAACTTAATGGGGAAATCAAAATTACACTAATGGAGAGATTTTAGAGATTTATTGAAAACAAAGAGTTCTAAATGATGGTGCTGGTACCAGAGTGGATTTAGAACAGAATCATCTATCGATCTCACAATCTTCAGCAGAAAGATTCAACTAGACAGTCAGTCAGTATCTATATCCAGATGTCCAGAGGCGGGGTCACACCTGTACAGGTCACCAGTCCATCACATAACCTTAAGCGTAGTTTTGGGTATGTGGGAGGAGAAAACCCACACAAGCACAGGGACAACATGCAAACTCCATGTAGAAAGGTCCCAGATTGGTTTTGAACCCAGGACATTCTTGCTGCAAAGCTGCAGTACTACACACTGCACCACCGTGCAGCTCTAACTGGATAATATAGGTATTGATCAATATCTCATATCTGTTCATGTAGTGATAGAAACAGATACTGTGCAGGGAAATGGATATTTAGGAAGGCAAGTTGGAAATTGTTCAGCTAAGTGATGGTAAATTAAAATATGTTGATATAAGTCAATCAATTGATTATATAGATTTTAAAACTAGTAGAATTCTAATCCATCCTAAGAGTCGTGGTAATAGGAAAGAAAAATGAGCTCCTTGTAACGCAGCTATAAAATCTTGAAATTAAGATTTTATAACATTACAAAAAGTGTTTTAAAACCCTTCTGTGACTCCGCCCCTAAGATGCTACAAGTGCCGGATATATGTTCACACTGCTAACGCAGGTGTGTAAGATGTGGTAGAGAACATAATATGGTAACTGTGAAAACAATGTGAAGTGTTGCAACTATAAAATCACATCAACTATAAAAGAAAATCTGCAAATGTTACAAGAGTTTAAAAAACTAAACAGGAAGATTAAAGAAGTTAGTGTGATCGACATCTTTGGTTAGAGTACGAAACAGGATTTAAAAAAATGTCTTTAAATAGAAAAAAATGATGATCCAGTCATAAAAGATAAGGTTGATAATAAAACTATAATAAAACTGAATTATACGGAACATAGAATTATGATGAAATGAGAGGAAGAGAAACAACATCACAGAGAAACTTGACGATGCTGCAGGAAGATAAAGGAGAGTTCATATCTTCAATGTTCTCAATGACTGAATTAAATTATGCAATAAAGAATCTGGTAACACGATTCCAGGAAGATCAAATTAGTTACTTGATGTTGAAGAATCTTATAGAGTATAATATTCAAATTATTTAATAAAAAATGGGAAGTGGAAACATTAACGTTACTTAAATCTGGTAAAGATCCGAATTCTGCAGAAAGTTATAGACCCACTTCTCATTTAGACAAAATAATGGAAACAATGGAGAAGGAAAGTTTGATTTATTTTGTAGAAAATAAAGAAAAGATTCAAAATGAATGAGAAGAATCTTGGAACATGAGATCAAACGAGTGAGTACAGAAAGTGTAGCAGTCGTATTTCTGAATGTGGAGAAAGTTTATGAATGAGTGAATTTTTAAATAAGAGAAATAGTCAAATTTTATTTTTGGTAACAACCAATAATGTATTTAATAGTGTAGATAAATGTATTGGGGTCTCATTATTTGCAGATGATGGAGTTGTTTGGAAAAGAGAGCAAAATATAGAGTTTATTATCACAAAATTACAACAAGCTCTACAGAAAACGGAGGCATGGGGGGGTTAAGCTTTCAGTTTCTTCACTAATAAGAAAATAAATAACTTTATTCAGTTTTAAACTGTTTTTAAATGAATTAGCAAAAGCAAATTGTTTTAAATATTTAGGAATTTGTTTCAATAAGAGACGAACATGGAAGACTCGAGCTCAAAAATCCTGCAATGAGTCTGAATTACAACCCTCCTGCAGAGACGAGTGGGTCACGGAACAACACGAGACTGCAGTTGTTGCTGCTAAGCGTGAAACAACCGGGGTTTAGGTTTAGAGGGCGATCACATTTTCACACAGAAGCCGTGTAGGTTTGGATTTTTTGTTCCTGGAATAATAAACACCTTCATTTAGAACCGCCATTTTATATCTTTGTGTCTTTGTCTAAAACTAAAAAATAAGAAATCACAAACACTCTTTCACACTAATGTACAGTGTAAAACATGCAACTGTTTCTTTTATTACATGTTACCGAGTCTCACCTCCTCCCCAACGCAGACAGCGTGCGAGGTCATTTCCTGTGCCCAGAGGAAGTACAGCAACAGGTGGTCGTACCAGAAGGTTGGATTTGTCTGGTTACAAGAAAAGGAAAAAGAGAAGAAATGAACAAACCTGGCAACCCTGAATTATTATGAATTATGAATGTTGTCTGCTGATTTTAATCAAAGATCACTGTGTTGAGAAATTGTTCATTCCAAACAATTTCCTTTGATCTTTTAACACTCGCAATATTATTTACAAATGATTCTCAGTTTAAATCAATATAAAATAACGGCAAAGTTTGAAGCAAATATTTGGTGTAATATGTTGTGTTTGGATTATGTGACGGGGTGAGCATGAGCTAAATCTGAAACACTGACAGGTTTTAGATGGTGGTATCTTGAATCAGGTTGGGTTAATCAGTTCTAGATCTACGCTTCACAATTCCATGTTTCATGAAAATCTATCTCATGATTAATAAGGTATTTTGTTAATGAACCTACAGACACACACACCTGGGCAAAAACATTTTCCACCGGTCTTTTGCCTTTTTGGCAACAGGCGATAAAAAAGATCAAAGCGCTCACCGATTGCATCTAAGATCCAGCCAACTGTACCGTCTCCACCACAAACCAAGATTCTGTAGTCCTGCAGATTTCTGAAGAAACTCAGCCTGAAATACAAAATGTTGATGTGATTCAACAGAATTTAGGAAAATCCTCTGAATTTTGAAGTCTGAAGTAACTTACCCAGGTCCAGGTCCCCCGTTAGACAGGTTGTACACCTGCCTCGGATTCAGTAAATACTGAAATTTACGCAGGACTCTGAAATACACAAAACCAGACTTAATGAGCTCACATTGGAAACCAGTTTTTGGTTGATCCTGGTCTCTCTGAGCTCACCTTTCTCCCTGCTTGCCACCACTTTTAGGGTTTACAAACACTAGAAGAGGATGAGTATTTGGCACAGGGCTGATCTGTTGATGTGTAAACAGTTATCATACGTAACAATAAAACTAATATTCTAATAGTTTATAACGGTGTTCTGTATTTCTGGACAGGAACTTACCTGAAGCACTTGTCCATCAGGAGTAATATTGAGGTCGCTGTCGTCTGCTGATCCTGAGCAGCCATTTTTCATATTGTTTGGTCTCTCCTTCAGGGAGAACAACAAAACCAAAGAACAAGAAGCAAAACAAACTGAACTTTCAATAGAATTCAGCACAGAGAATGAATTTACCAAAAACAAGGAGCCCTGACTGAAGTTCTGTGTTGGTGTATGAGGTGAGGTTTGTACTGTACATAAGCCCGAGGATATTTCTGTACCTTTATAACAGGATAAATTGCCCACGGAGGCAGGATATGGTCTCTGAGTGGGCCACAGGTACACTCTGCTGGCTCCTGGTCTGCACATTCATCATGACACTGAATCACACAAACAGGTGGCACATTACATCAACCCTCTGAGCAGTCATGACTGACAGCATCCCTTTTTATCCTTTTCACAACATTCTGGTGTAAAGTTATTGCAGACAGAGATTCCTGGAATAACAGGAACTCATTTCTTCAACCTGAAAAACCAACATGCAACACACCGTGGTTGTTCACACATCATATTTCATTTTGTTTTCCCTCTTACCACAGAGGTCCACATCATTTGTATTTATGGTCAAAATCTCAGAAAATCAACCAGTATAACTGTTTGTGAAGCAGTTTGAACAATAAGAGGGATGTTCTGTGTAAGTGTAGATGTATATCTCTAAAAATGAAAGCCAGGCACTGAGATGCTTCCTCACCATTATGTGGCACCACACACAGTGTTTGCCTGTGAGACCTTGGAAGCTCTTGATCTTCTTTTGGCACCGATCGCACTTCCTGCTATCACAGTTCCCACTCACCCATTCGTGCACTGGAACCTGTAAAGTGGGAAGAATGTTTACATGTATGAGCTTTAAAATGAAGGATAGGATGTAATTTAAAGGTCTGAGTTTTGCTCTGAAGGTTGCCGTGGAGATGCAAGCGTACCCCTGTGTCTTTCTTTGACTTGACGTATGTTCTGGTGCAAGGAGCCGGGTTCTTATTAGCACAGCGTCCGTGGACTGTGTATTTGCAGCCTGCACGATAGAATACACATTTCTGTAGACATGAACTTTGAAATTTAAAAAAATCATACTTTCATATGTAAACCTGGAAGATTTGTATTATTAATAATAATATATAAAATTCTCAAGCCATGCTTTGTGATACATGTCCATGCAGTGTCGCCCCCCTCTGGAGACTTCCGGTACTTACAGGTGCAGCACAGCCCTTGTTTCCTCAAACCCAGCAACATGCTCTGACACACGTTGCAATACACGGGCTTGTTAAAATTTTTCATCCTCCAAAGGTGCTGCCCGTCCTTTTGTGTCATCTGATCCACATTGGAAGAAAGTGACAAACACAACAGGTCATGACTTATTCGTGGTTCACTGCAGCGTGTCATTGCAAACTGGATGGAAACTTAAATCAACACAATAATCTCAGAAGACTTGAGTCAAGCTGTTTACAGAGCAGCCAGTGCTCTCACACAGAATACACACCAAAGTGTTATGTTAAATACCATGATGTATTTGCAGAAGACTACTTGCTGCATGAAGCATGGAGAGCAGCACATACAGAGACTGTAAGGGGGCTGAATACACACAGACCCCAGGCTTCAAATGTCCAGTGGTGGCTGGAAATAGCGAGAGGGGAAGTCCCCAGCATTGTTGCAGAGGCCAAACCAAAAGGCTGAATCTAGTTTGTGGTTTTAGATTGCTGCAGTGCAGCTTTTGCATTCCGGGCAACAAATTAACAACACAATACAAATCTAATCCCTTGTTGGTCGAAGGAAAACATTTATATGTAAACAATCGACTTTAAAAATGTTTTCTTCTGCTGTTCAAAAGGATGCATTAGCAGGATATGTTGATGTTTTATGGAAGCACTTCTTAAAGGGTGCAGAGTAAGTGGAAAAACACTCCAGTATTATGATGGTGCAGAGCTTGCATGGGGGGTGGGGTGGGGTGACATTACCACACCCTGTAACACTGAGTTGGCATAAAGGCCCTTAGAGACAGACAGGAAGAGACAGAGGAGGAATGAAAGGACATAAGAGAAGCACTACGAGGCCGAGGTGTGACACCAGGAGTGACTCCAGTCAGACACTCGTTTCAGGAATAAAAATGTCTGAGTCCAGCTTTTGGTGCTAAAACAACATGAAAAATGAAAAACTTTACAGCAGCTATTAAAGCACCTTGAGACCCAGCAGGACGAGCAGGGGGACGTTGTTCATGCCTCCTTCGACCCATTCTTCCAGAGACACTGTACCACTGCTGTCTGCATCAATCGCAGTCATCATGTCCTTCAGAACCTAATGAGATCAGATTCAGTTACAATCCAATTACCACACATTTCTTTTACTTAACAAGAACATTATGGACTCTGAGACAAGTCATCCGTGGGAATCAGTGAGATTTATGTGTCACGTTTGAAGGAATGTCATGCAGCAGGCGAAACACTGTGACACTCTAACATGTGTGAAGGGATGAAACTTTCTGCAATGTTTCATTTTGTGGTTTATTCACATTTCAGAGCAGGGCATTCTGGGACTTACTGGCTCGAGCTCTGACACATCCCAGTCTAGATATTCTGCAGCATGCATCATCTGAGCAATAATCCGATCAACTTCCTGTTGAAAAAAAAAACACATCAACCAGAAGAACAACACAATGAGTTATTTCTGTGCTTGGTATGATAAAACAATCATATTACGACAAACTTCTCAACAACTTACTGAACTGTCAAGAACTCCATTGCCATCTCTGTCATAGAGCCTGAAAGCAACTAAAGAGAGACAGGAAATTAAAGGGGAACTACCCGACCATTACTGAACTTATTCTGGACAGAAAAAAAAAACTGGATTTACATTCTAGTTTGTCCCTGGGCTGGCCGTCCTCCAACAGAGAGAAGTAACATGAAACATCCTTGAGGAACACCTCCTCTACAGGAGACATGGAGGAAAGGGAGAGGGGCAGTGAACGCTCTGGTTACCATATCTGCACAAACAGTGCTGAGCAGGCGTGCAGTGATAAACAAGCAGACAGCAAACAGGCCATAACGTAAACCAATAAGGGCCTGCAAGAAAGTGAAGGCAATGAGCTGCTTGAACACATGCGGTATAAATAATCTCACTAGTGCCGTCTTCCTGAGTGGGTTTCGAGTTTTGGAAGGACCGGAAGAGTCGTTGGCAGAGATCTGAAGGGAAATCCTCCACTTCTAAATAAGTTTTCAGGAACTGACGAAAGCCTTCTTCATTGATGCACTGTGGAAAAAAAAAAAAAAGCAAGTTTAAAGATGTTTAACCATACGTAAATTAAACTGACTAAAGAAATAACTGTCTTTACATGGTTTGCTAGTTTACTTCTGCATTTTTCAAATTCGGGGAAGATGACGATCACATAATCACAACCATGTGAAAATCTTGTGTTTCTTGTTACTTTCTCAGAAAACAAACAAACCGAGTTTGCAACAATCCAAGATACTAATCAGACCCATGTAATCTATTATTGACTGATTTGTAGAAATATGTCAGATAAAACTCGACTGCATGGGTTTCATGTGACCCGTCACGTAAAATAGCAACAAAAAAGGAACTGATTTAAGATTCAAGTCCATCTGTTTGGCTTGACAGATGGACTGGAATCACATGATATAATGCCACAGGGCTAACAAGCAGTATCCCCTTGACGATTCTGAACCATAAATCTATTTCATGTTGACATTATTCCTTTTTACTGGCCGATACCCTGCAGAGATGCCCCAGTAATATTTTAACTTCCATCAAAGGAGTTACGTCAAAAAGGGCCCCAAGGAGATGCTTATGTACGGCCAATAATTTCACAGCTTTATTTACTGAGACAGATACTTCCTGGTACTTCATCTCTGTATTTCTCTCATTGTAAAAAAACTCACATTTCCATCGTGTTTTAAATTCAAACAAAAAGCAGCCAAATAATCCTGCAGTAATGGGTGAATCTGCTTCCTGAACAAATGAGTCACTGCTGTACAGTATTGGAACAATCTCCTTTTCAATGGTGTTTGTGCTTACGATGCATGAGGACAAGTAGCTCACTGTAAAGCAACACCAGCTGCGTGGGCTAATCTAAAGAGGTAATTTACATTTGCAACCTCGCTGCTTAAATGCGACAGCTCAGTCGTCATGATCGATAGGTTGAATCTAATTAGGCGGCGAGAGGTAATTAATAACCCTCCAATGTATATGAATCACAGTCACATTTGTCAATAAACAGCTGTGCTCAGAACTGCTATTTTACAGCTGACTTCACCGTGAGTCAGTTTTTGGAGGAGTGGACTTGACTGTGTTGAGCAGGACACTGCGTCCCCTCACCTCTCCGTGTCTGTGCCGGGCCAGTCTGCCATCTTTATCAAATTCCCTCAGCACATCTTTCACCTTCAAGCTGCAGTCTGGAAGCAAAACACACACGTCACACACACACACACACACACACAGCTGTGACGAGTTCACAAGGGTTTCAGTCTCCTGCGAGAACATGATTATTTAATACATAAAAGTCTGTTTATCTGGAGTCCAATATATCTGAATGCCTGACTATAAAAGCTAAATAAATGACGTGGAAATAAAAATAAAAAAGGTGGCAGACTACTGCTGCCTCCTCTAGATATGAGAAGCATGAGTGAGTGTAAATGAGTGTGTGTGTGGGTGGAAGTGTGTGTGTGGGGAAGGATGTTAAGCGCTGCAGAAGCTGCCCGCTCGCCTGTCTGTACTCACATTCGATGTACTGTTGTAGCTGGATAAAGTCGACAGGGTTCAGTTCCTTCACCTCTGGGTTTGTGGGGGCGGACATGGTGCCTGTTTCTGCACTAACTGCCTGCCTGCCTGCGTAAACACAGGCGAGAAAGAGAGTGAAATGTAGACGGAGACAAAAATGACAAGGTGGGTGAACAGTAGACTGCTTTTTGCAAAACATAAAAGCACGGCTGCAGGCAAAAGATAGAATCTTTCACTTTAGAAATCCACGATTGTAGACGTGCAGAATTCTTATCCCATGAGTGTGAAACAGAAACAAGAAAATAAAGGAACATTACAAACACGAACATTTAATAAAAACAAGATCTTAGTACATTTTAGATCATTTTTAACACGTGTGAGAGACCATTTATTTTCCTCTTTATAAAACAGCTTCACTCCTGACTATAAAAATATATGAAACACTATGAATTCTATCTGTGAGATCTCACACCATCATGTGAGAAACCAACTAAAACTGGGTCTCACAGAAACTCTGTTAGCCAACAGGCTCCCGTGATACTTTGACTCTCGGGATTCCTTGCACCCAAAATCTGCTTCTGCATACTTACTGGCCTATATTTGACTTTAAAAAGAAGAAACTGAGGAAGAGCATTGATTATGCAACTGCACAAGAGGGGTGTGATGTGCTGTGTGAAGAGAAAAACAAAAAAAGTTTAAAGTAAATTTGCAAAAACCGAGAGCCCCCCCCATATGAAAAGGAAGAAGGCTCAAATGTCACGCAAGACAGAAAGTGAAGACGACATGTGAAATCTGACAGAGAGGGAGATGGTTTGTTCTGAGTGGTTTCATCAGCATTTAGCAGGCCGTAATGGAAGGAAACTACCATAACAGGAAAACAAGCAACCTCATTAATCATTGAAGAAAAGAGACGCCAGTTAATAGACAGGTGAAAGTTGACATCCTGTTTGATGCGCCTGTCAATAAAAACAATTCAACAACCAGAAACACACAGATCACGATCATAGAACTTATAGAATACTTAATGGAGTTACAGTCCATGTTTTCCAAATATGTTTGCTAAGAGTCATCCTATCAGGTCTGTTGCATCAGGAGACTAAACACAAGCTTCTCTGATCGACAGCTCCAGCGATATAGAGGCTAGAATTTGCACTGAATCTAAATTATGTGATAATTTGGACTAAACTGAAACATTTTATCATGTATTAACAGAACAAACAGGTATAAAACTCCCCCCTCCCCCATTTTCACACCAGTTAAACTCTAAATGTCGACGCCGAGACTTTTTTCTGTAATCGTCTCTTCTTTAACTGCTTTGCTCAACAAAAAACATGCACCTCTTTAATAATTATTTGTCTTAGAAACAGTCCTGATTGTGTGATCACAGAGAGTTTCATCTGAATTCCATTTCCACTTCAAATAAATCAACACCTGCAGCATTAATCAACATTATCTGCACTTTTATGTTGCTTTCTTTCACTCCACCAACTGATAAAAGTTTGTGCTATTCAGAATGTTTACGATTGATCCAAAATAATAAAATCTATAACAGGTTTTTAAGTAAAACTCTAAAATAAATATAAATAAATCTGTTGACTTGAGTCCAATTATTCAGTGTCACTGATGTTAATTTTATGGGATTGTTAATAAAGCTGAAACAAAAGTTTTGCATCAAAGAGGAACAAAAGAACTTCAGAAAAGCACCATGTAATCCTTAATAATCCTTAATTCCTTCTCTACAAAACACTAAATCTAAGCAGGCTGTTAGATGAAAAGACCAACACTGTAAAGGTTTTGTTCACACTTCTGTGTTCAGGTTTTTCTGTACACACTCGGATGCAGCTGGTGCAGCTATGGGCGACGGCTGCTTGCACTAAACAGACGATCAAAGTGTTCATGGGACAAAGAATTTACTGAGAAAATAATAAAAATAATCTGAAAGAGAATCCACTCCCTACAATGTGATGCTCTTTGGACTCTGAAAGGTCTACACCGTTCCCTCTTAATTCCCTCAAAAGGTCAGCGGCGTTGCCTAGCGCTTGTGTTTATGCAGCCAATGTGGTGGGCCGGGTCTGTATCGACAGCAAAGTGGCACATGAAGGAATCATGAAAAGCCAGCTGCAAGTGATCCAGCAGACATGCTCCACACTCCATCTTTAAAGACTGACTTGTAAATAAACTAAAAATAGGTTTCTAAGTTTATTTGGCCCCCAAAACATAAAAAAATCTGTGTTATTCTTCCATTGCAGCTTCTGTGCTCTCCAGAAAAGTGTGATGTTTCCTTGCCAACTGAGCACCATCATCATTTTTGTCTGCTTTGACAGAATCTTGAGCCTATCTGAGTAATCTGATTCCTCACTTCCTGATTAGATAATGATTTGCATGCACAATGCTGGAGGAGAGGGGGGGGCAGTGAGAACATGGAGCACAGGAAGAAGCATTCCATGTACTTAGAGGAAAAATGAATAGTGCAATATATTCTGAGCCAGTTGTCTGCTCTTAGAAAATAACATGGACTTCTGAAAAACAATGGCATCAACTTAATGAGCGTACTGAAGCGAGCATACACTCTCAGAAATAGAGGTACAAGACAAGAACATTTTTGTACCTATAGGTAAATTGTTTTAAAATGTTCCCTCAAAAGTACAATATTGGTCTTTAAAAGGCCAGAAATGTCCCTCTGAGGGTTCAAATTGATATAAAGTACAAATTTGTACCATTTCAGCTGCACCTGCAACCCTGGTCAAGGCTGGTTAATCTCAATATTATTAAGTTTCTTCCATCATTTTCAATATTATGTTTCAGAATGTTGGTTTTAGACTTCAAAACGTGGCAGAATTTTACTGTTTTAGTGGAACAACTTCATAAGGTACAAAAATACAGGGTACACCCCCAGCAACAAGAATTTGTACCCTTCTTGTTGCTGGGGGTGTACCCTGTAGTCCAGGTACATTTTTGTACCTTATGAAGTGTTTCCACTAAAACAGTGAAATTATGCCACATTTTGAAGTCTAAAACCAACATTTAAACCATAATATTAAAAATGATGGATGAAACTTATTTAATATTGATATTAACCAGCCTTGTCAGGGTTGCAGGTGCAGTTGAAATGGTACAAATTTGTACTTTCTATCAATTTGAACACTCTAAGGGGCATTTCTGGCCTTTTAAAGACCAATATTATACTTTTGAGGGAACATTTTAAAACAATTTACCTATAGGTACAAAAATGTTCTTGTCTTGTACCTCTATTTCTGAGAGTGTAAATATTTCAAGAGGTTTCAAGAAAGCCTGAAGCTTGAAAAGACTAAATACAGAGTGTGTGACTGATTCAACTCTCAATAAGGTCACGCTGCTGGACTACAGTTAAATGGCACATGCTTTATGGGGGAAAGTGTTTATATTCCTCTAAAGAAACATTCATGTGGAAAAATGTCTGTTCTGTGGACGTGAGCAATATAGATACGGACTTTCATTTACTTGTGTTTTTCTTTTCTCCACAGACGGACAAACCAAGATAAAGTTTTGCTTAAACAAATTCCGGCTCATTGCAATCAGTACAGAAAATAAGTGACAACACACATCTCACAAGCCAATATGCAAAAATACCACAGTGGATTTCTTTAAATAGAAGTGCTGTAACATCTAAATATTACAGTGTTTAAAGTGACGACCCAGAATGCAATAAAATCCTAAAAACAGAACAGCGTTCAGAACTCTTTTTTTTTTAGATTTTACATCTGAACGCTTGACTGGAAGACGCTTCCTCATAAAAATGTCATGAAATCAAATAATTAACACGTCGATGTAAAATGAGTCAACAACAGTAAAAGCGCTCTGTTTGCAGGAATCATATCAAGGTGTACTTGGGGATGACCTTTTTCCATGAGGTCTAATGTTTGTGCAAGCTGTCACAACGCCCACGCCTTGTGTCAAGGAAATCTGCTGTTTTGCAACACTTGCAGAGTGTAAGTCACTGACGTTGTCGGTCTGTGGTTGGAAAAGACGCTTTTGTTTTGTTGAAAGACACTGACATGTAACGTTGGCCTCCTGTTTTCCTCCTGAAACTACAACAATTCTCTTCTGTCAAGCATGAGCAGATTGCATCAGATTAATAGAGGGGAAGGACCGACATGCACGGTTGCTATGGAAAGAGTTTCCCTCCTTCAGCTGCTCTCCGTCAAAGCACCGCCACGGGTGACTAACAGGTAGGAGGATCCACAGGCAGTAAGGCGGGCAGCCAGCTCAGGCAGGGGGAGCCCAGGAGTTAGCTTTGAGTCCCCCCCCCACCTGCATTCAGCTGCACCTCCTCCCATACCACAGGCAGTCAGAGGCCTCAGAACTGCATTCAACATGCAGATGTTGCTGTGACTCACTGGATGAAGGGGAGGGGGGGGACTCCCTACTATAAATGGACCATCAGCTCAAGGGGTCATTTTGGAGGTTGAACTAAAAGTTAGAAAACTCCTATTAGAAAAGAAAAAGGCTGTTTTGTAAATATGTAAAATCTCCTATTAAGAGGTTCATAGAACCACCAACGTTCTTGTTTTTACGATCTTCACCAGCTTCACTGACCTGATTCATGAATCTGATTTGACTCACTAAATGATATTAAACAGAATATTAACACTGTGCGGTCACAGCTGAAGACAGGGCTTCCCCATGTCCATAAACATGTGGGAACGTCTGAGGAACTGGATGTTGCACAAACTACAGGCTCCACTTAGAAAAAAAACTCAATAAATATAAATTGGAAATGTAGCCAAAAATGAAAACAGAAGAAAAGACGTTTACCACAGAATGAGTCATGTAATTCTTGGAAATTGTAGGCGAGGCTTCACTCGCCCCCCTCCTTCAAAGTGAGGCATGCCCATCACTCCGAGTTCAGACTTGAATGTGACTTATATAAGAGGTTTTCATCTGTGTGTGTATGTGTGTGCATGTGTGTGGACGAAGCCTTGTAGAACAGAAAGCTGCATTCAAACAGAAAAAAATCGAGGTAAAACCTGACCAGACTTGAGAGGTGGCATGTTGTCATACAACAACCACAAAAGTTTTGTTTTCCCATGGTGCAAGTGTTTGTGCATGAAGAGGGTCGTGCCTGGTTCAACCACAGATCTACTCACCATTGAAAATGAAACCAAACGTATTTATTTGGATCTGAAATGTCATCATAGAACATTTTCCAGCATCACATCAGCAGATCAGGGATCATCCGAGAAGATATGGTGAAGTGGTTGTTTGTTACTAGGTGTGCAGATTCGTCTCATCTATTACCTCCATTACTAACTATAAGAAAAGGATTTTATTCAGTCGTTTCAGGAAATCAGTCACAGAAAATATCACAGGTCCAGAATCTGAAAATACGTTTATTTATTTCCAAAAAATTGAACCGATAAGACTGAATGCTGCTTTGTGATAATAAAGAGGGGATTTCGGATGCTTTATGCAGGGTGCCTATTTACATAATTCAGACGGGATGAGGATATAATGAAGGAAGTGAGGGACAAATAAAAATTTCCAGCTATATTTAGAGAAGTGAGATAATCCATAAACAAAAGTCTTTGATACCATTTCCTGAAGCACGGTAGTTTGGCCTCTCTATGTAACGAACTGAAGTGTTCGTCATCCACAACAAAGACTGACCTGATGGCAGAGCACACTGTCTGTGCTTTAAATATGCTCACAGCTACAACAAATAAACACCACAAAGACTCTTCTCATTTATAATTTCCAGCACATTACATAACAAAATAAAATCTGGAAATGTCACTGGTAAAGAGACAGTGAAGAGAGGGAGAGAGAGAGAGAGAGAGAAACCCCCAGGGCAGATCAAATTTCTATCTGTTCATGCATGTTTTGTTTTACCAGTTAACTTGATGACTGAGACTCACTCTTTACCGTTAAAAGACAGTGCAGGGAGCTGTGAGTAAAGGCTGACCTCAGATCAGTGACTGTGCCCACCAACGCCCACCTCACACATCATGAAGGATGTTGCAGTTCCAGGATTAACAATTACACACTGCAAACCCTCTGAGATGTTCCAGTTGTTGCTCATTGTGTGCGTATGTGTGTGTGTGCGCGCGCGTGTTACTGGTGTAGTACAATATCCTGGAACACGTCTGATTACGGAGGGGTTCACGCAGATAAAACCTTTTCAACTATTACCTGCTGGTTAGTGACATATTAAGTTGTAAATAGAAAAAGTCGACTTTCAGACATATCAGTGCCTCTCAGTGGTGAAATCACGTAATAACAATCATAACAGTCCACAAAAGGAACTGAAATGATGCCTGTGATCAGGGAGAACGTTCTGCATTCAGATCCAGCAGATCTGATCCGATGCTTGTTTTTCCTGCTGACTGAACTCTTCTGTTATTACCGCAGGACCATGTGCAGAACTGACCCTTTTATCTCCACATATTGACGGTAACCCAGAACCCATTGGCTAAAATTACCCCTCTGCATTTTATCTGCTGCTGAAACCCGCAGTGAAACTTCAATCAGCGCCAGTCCGGAGCGTGTCAGTGTTTCTGGGTCATTTACCTTTCTGTCGACGATCCGCTGTTTTTCAGATCTTCGTGGTGCAGCACCACAAACTGCGTACAATCCTGCTCTCAGACGACTGTAAAACTTCGTATGGAGGCGGCAGGACGGCTGAGTGGAAGCTGTGAACTAGTGCAGGGCAGAGAGTGAGTGAGAAAACCCCTCCTGTCAAACACAAGCACCGCCTCGGCTGCACCCCGCGCCCTCCTGCTCCATTACACCGTATCCGTCCATCTGTAAAGTTTCAAAGCAATGCTCGTTAAAAATATCATTAACGCTGCACCCTGTTAACGGAAATCAATACAGTATGCATTTAAAGCTTTTAGACACGAATTACGGCCATTACAGTTGTTTTTATGGAGACTTGCGTGTTTGCATCCGCCTCTGGAAGTAGCAGACTGGTGTCGTTCCTTTACAATCTGCCGGGCGATGCCCCGGGTAGAAGCGATGGCGAGCGGGGAAGGAGGGGTTTCCTTCCGAAATGGATGGGGAAGCTTTTTTATGGGAGAAGGGGAGGGGAGGTGTCACTGTGACAACCTGTCAGGGCAATCCAGGTTTATGATGTCATTAACAGCTGACGAAATATATGTTCAAGAGACACAAGTCTTTAATTCATAATACTCAAGAGATTCACTCAAAAGATGTGTTTCATATTGTTAGGCCTTAGTATAGAAATAATAGTCATGTTTACGTCAGTCACATGACCGAGGTGGGCGTCAGCTGATCAAGCTGCAGGAGGCACTGATGCCCCAAATTAAACTCCGCCCGTCTAGTTTTGCCGTTTTGACAGCCGTGCATTAAATAATGCGGAGCCCCTGAAAATAGCTGCTACCTCGTGGGAAACCTCGGTGTCACTGTGTTTTTGTGTTTATATATAGCTAATAGCAGAGGCCAGAGAGAGCAAAACATTGAGAATAAGTTACACCAAAAATGTTTTTAAAGGTTTTAAGAGTTGAAAGCATTTTGCACGTTGGTTCCTCCACAGCCAATCAGAAACAAACATGATTTCCATCTCTGAAAACTACATTTTACTTCATTAAAGAACGACAAGACAAAATCTAATACTGCAGGCAATTCCATAAAGACTCCATTCATTAATAATAAATGACTAAGCTACACTGCGGAAGCCCATTTTCACCATCATAATTAGGACTTTGCACGTCATAATTACAAAATACCTAAATGACACTTATGTGACAGTATCTCATAACATGTTCATTAGTAAATGAAAGTGCTGGACAGCCAGTAACATCCAGCCACATCACAGTGTCAGTAGACAATAGATGTGAAGACAGTAGATTGAGCTGCAGCATTTGGTAAAGCTGGTGATTTCTCATTTCACTGATCACAGATCAGAGGGATTAGTACTCCACAATGAGGAGGAAGTTGGCAGGAGAGAATGACAGACAGGGAAAAACATGTGGGTGTCAGATAGACAGGAAAAAAGAAGGGTGAGTCAGGTCAGGCTTTTCTCTCAGCTCAGTGAATAAACTTTTCTCTCTGCTTTACCGATCAGCATCATTTCACACTTCATCTCCTCCTCAACACCCTCGCAGTCTATTGACTCAAATCTTTGTAAAATTACTCATCTGATGTGCTCAGAAGAACTTGGTTCCACTCAGCTCTTGGATGACATGATGTGGTAACAGGCAGAATTACAATTTATCCCTGATTTCAAAGAAATAAATAAAAAAATGAAATTTAAAGTTTTTTTTAACTTTCTTGTCTGTATGACAAAAGTACGTGAACATAAAGAACAATAAAAATGAGAAAAGGCTCAATCAGCTGAAGCTTTGTTTCTTTTACAACAGCAATAAGTGACAAATGGTGCATTAAGAGTGATTTCACAAATATTGATACGATCCACGTTTTGTTGCGGAGTCACTGAAGGTGTTTGCCAAAAGCAAAGTCAATCCTCTCACGAATCGAGTGAACTATTTTATTTTTCAGCTCAAAGTTATTGAACGGCATCAAATGTCAAACTACAAATAAACACTTCAAAATGACAGAAACATACGGACTGTAAGCACAACAGAGGCAACGAAGAAAACAGCAACTTTTTTTTTTCTTCTTCCAGCGTTAAACTGCAAATTCACCGAAGGCAGTTCTCCTCACATCGAACAGCAACATTTTCAAGCATGTTTTGCGTAAAAGGCAACACAATAGATAAATCAAATGGCACAGAAGGTCTGAACAATCGAAATGGAGAAACACAATGTCGTGTGAAAAACTCACAGGAACCTTAAACATTGAAGCAAGAACACAAAAATCTTCAGTTGCCGTCTCTCCTGACTGTAACACAGGCTCACCAAACAGATATGTAATAAACCAATCACGATCTAATTACAGTGGCGAGTATTACATTTATAATTCAATATAATATTTGTATTTACAAGCATTTTTACAACTGAGGGCCTTGAATGGAGGTTTAGGCTTATTATGATATTAGGATCAGAACAATCAGATCATATAATGCACTAAATATAAACCTTGTAAACATATCTCACCTTTTATCTTAGACATCAATCAGATTATGTTTATATTTGCCAGGTTCATAAAGTATTTGTCCTTATTTTAAGGCATAGGTATCAAGCTTAGGAGCGAGCCTAAGATTTTCCTTTAAATAAGCCAGATTTTTTTGCAGGTTTCATTTCCAAGAGGAGGAACCTGTCAGTGAAAGAACAAAACATCCCCACTTGTCTCTGGGTCAGTCGAACAAGCTGTACAGTTAGATCTCCTCCACTCCGTGTGCAAAGATCATGACCAGGCCGGGCTCCAGGATCATATCCTCCCCCATATGTTGGTTCTCGCAGGCCATCACCACCACCGCCTGTTTGCCTGGAATACGTTTAGCAACGTAGTTCTCATAGTAGCGCCTGTTCATCTGTCGTGTTTCAAGAGTGGCCAGTCCCTGCGGCCAGTTACGCTCGTGAGCGTTCTCGATCAAGTCGTTCACGATCGAAAGTGGGCAGCCGCTGTCGATGAGGGAGCGTTTGATGACTGCCTGCAGCACGGCATCAGGAGTGGAGATCATGCCACCCCAGCGCGTCACTCTGGCTGGCTGCATGGAGTTCACCCACCTGAATGGACATTTAATATGAAGAGCAAAAGGCCATTAGTCACAGAGTTGATTTAAGATAAGCAACTTAGAGGAAATGAAACCTTTACTTACTCCAGGATCTCGTTGTACTCGATGCTCTCCTCCAGGTTCTGTAAGTTGGGATTTGCACTACGGATTGCTCTCATATAGGCCTTCAGCAGCTGTATATCTCGTTTCTGGACAGTGAGAGGCACAAGGTCAATAACAGACTACACACATTCTGAAGGTTATAAAAGGATTCTAATTTCATTAAGGAACTACTGTGATAAAAGCTGTGTGCACGTAGTGACCGGCGCTGCACTGTTCGCTGTGGTAGATCCCAGAGCAGGAAATATAAGCAACGTGAAACAGAATGAACAGAGGGCCTAATTTCAGACTTAAAATAAAAACATACAACTAAAACTTGCTTCGGCTGCTTTTTGAATGTACAGTTTAATCCCAGGTTTTTGGAAATTTCCTGCCAAGTGACAGCTTCTTTGTAACCTTGCTCTTCCAGATCTTTGTGGAGTCGGTGCGACACATACCTCTGGGATTGCTCCATCTGAAAAAGGGAGGGGCCATCTGGTATAATATTTTAAGCTGATTGGAGGACGTGCCAGCAAGTGCCCGCCTACCATGATTTGTCTTTAGCCAATCAAGGTAAATCAAGCTCTTACAAATCCAGTCGGGAGAAAAGCACACACGAAGAAATCTCCTAAAACAGATTAAATAGTCGCTTTTACGAGTATGTCCACCGGCGCAACCATGTTTGTTTTTCTTTGCCTGGGCACTTGCTGCTATCTTCATACCTGAACCCCCAAACCATGTAAACACATGATTGGTCCGCCCCACCAGTGGAGTCCAGTCAGGCAGTTTTAGCTGGAGCAGCACAAGATGGATTTTCATGGGTTTGGAAAACTTAAAATCTCGCGAGAATCCATCTGGAGCGCCACAAGGAACTGTACTCTCACCATTTCTCTTCACGATGTACACCTCTGACTTCCAGTACAACTCTGAGTCCTGTCATCTGCAGAAATACTCTGATGACTCTGCAGTTGTTGGGTGCATCAGTGAGGGACAAGAAGCTGAGTATAGAGAACTGGTCAGTCAGTTTGTGAAATGGTGCGGTAACAATCATCTCGTTTTAAATAGCAGCAAAACTAAGGAGATGATTGTTGACTTCAGGAGGAGAAAGAATCAACACAGCAGTATTTCCATCCTAGAAGAGGAGGTAGAGGTGGTGGAGGAATACAAGTACCTTGGAGTTCAGCTGGACAACAGACTAGAGTGGAAATGCAACACAGAATACATCTACAAGAAAGGTCAGAGCAGACTCTACTTCTTAAGGAAGCTGAGATCTTTTAATGTCTGCACCAAGATGTTGCAAATCTTCTATAGGTCTGTTGTGGAAAGTGCAATCAGCTTCGCAGCCATCTGCTGGGGCAGCAGCATCAGAACCAGAGACTTGAAGAGAATCAACAAACTGATCAGGAAAGCTGGATCTGTGCTGGGAGTATCTCTGGAGCCGCTGGAGCTGATTGTACAAAAAAGAATGCTGGACAAGCTGATGAAGATGATGGAGGACTCTTCTCACCCTCTGCACGACACAGTGATCAAACAACAGAGTGTGTTCAGTGAGAGGCTTCTTCGGGTCCGATGCAAGACCGAAAGATACAAAAGATCATTCCTGCCTGCAGCCATTAGCCTCTACAACAAGAACATACCTTGATTTTTATTATTGTATTGCTGTCTTCATTATTGTTTTTATTGTTGGACAAAAAAAAAAAAAAACTACTACAACGTTGAATTTCCCTTCTGGGATAAATAAAGTATTTTTCATTTTTCATTTCATTTCATCTTATAGCACAAGGTTAGTTTTTTTGTCAAGCTTGCAAAATGGGTTTAAAACTGCCCTAGATACTGGGACACTGAAGATTAGTCCATGTTTGTGGAGGATGTATCAGTCTAACTCTAATTGCACGAGGCTGATAAATCGCCACAGAGCGCCGCACTCAATTTGAAATGACTTAAACTTGGATGACACACGGTGATGTGCTGCGCTGCATGTCGCTTAGCACAACACAAAAACATGTTCAAAGCAGCTCGTTACACTCGTCACTGTACAACACTGTTATTATTTAGTCTAAGCACGATTAAATTTAAAAGTACTTTTTTGGTGATTCTGTTCTTACTTGTTCCCCCAACTGGTGTTTATGTTCCGCCACAGTTTTCTCCAGCTCTGAAATCTTAGTTTGTTGCTGCTGGACGACAGTTCGCAGGTGTTTGATGCAGTTATGGTTGGGTAGCTCATCTTTGGGCATTTCAAGCCTGACAGAATAACACACACAAAAAAAACAGGGCAAAAAATAGAGAATTTAATACATATAACCCACATGCAAACAATTACATTAATTACAATTACATCGCGAAGACACTGAGGTCGATCATTTCCTTTGGAAGTCAAGTTGTTATGACCTTTGCTGATGCTTCTAAAAGATAAAAGAAACAGCATCCACTAACAGAAACCACTTACCCACATCCCTCCTCACAGTTGACGGGCCTTTTGGGGTTGTGCTCGCAGTCCTTGAGATGTGACTGCAGCTGGTCCAACCGCAGTGTAGCCGTACAACCAAAACTTGCATTGTCGCAGCTGATTTGAAGTTTGGACAGCATGTTGCGCATAATGCGGGGCACAGGCCGGAGGTGAGCGAGCGTTACCACTGTGCGGTCAACGGGACAAATCTGCTGCTGGGCAAACCACTGTGTTATACAGGCATTACAGAAGGCATGTTCACAGTGTGGTGCCTAAAACGAAAACACAACAAGGTTAAGTTTCACATTCAAGAACAAACAGGTTAAATGGAAAAAAATAACATTTTGTTGGAGCAGGTTTCATTATAGATATAAAGTGGAAAATAAAACTCACCTGCACCGGTTCTTCAAGAACTCCACTACATATTGGACACAGCAGGTCTTCATCTACCTCACCCTGGAATCTTGTGACGTCATACCCCATGGTACACTACCCACAACCTCCTGAACAACAACAACAACACACACAAACATTAAAACCTGGGATTTAAAAGCAGCTTTAAAAACACTAAGAATGACAGACTGGTATTTTAAATGCGCAAAAGATTTAAGAACCTTACAAAACACTAATGAGAGATGAAGTCTGACCATATAGAAAATGTATTCTGTAGTATGTTGTTTCAACCGCTAAGTAGAAATGGCAATGTTGCGTTTCACCATCCTATTAAATCTGTTAAAAACCCTTTGTAACTACAACCATTCAGGAAATACTCTTTAACCTTTGTTATCCTGACATCGTGAAACATTCACTCAAATCTTGAACTTAATGTTAATCCATCAGGTTAGACAGAATTGCTCTAATCCTGATGCAAAAACAGCTAGAGTTATGACGTCCAGCCTACAGCTGAGATATCCGTGTTGTACATGATATAATGTGTTTACCTCATACACGAAATGTCTTAAATGTTTCCATTCAGCTCCTCGTGTTATGTTGATGTCTCACATCTGGCAGAAATTATCTGCCTGCTGAAAAAGACACAAACCGGCAGATTAATTAAACATTTTTTTTTTATTGAATTCATTTTCTGACTCGGAGGCTGCAGATTATTAATGTCACAGGTTACACAAGACAATCAAATCTCATATATCCTTCTAACACTAATGTATCTTATTCTAAAATCAAAATGAAAGTCTCAAGAAATAGATTACCAAAGGTTTGTGGCTAAAAGAAAGATTTTTAATGAAATTGGTCATTTAAAGTCTGCAAATGCGAACTGACAATGAAGTTTTATTCATTTAAGGCCAGAAACAGTCCATATGTGCAACTCATCTAAAAAACTCCAACATCTAATGCTTTGTTTTGTTGTCCCAAATGTGTGCTGACAGATCCAAATTTTTGGAAGCATATTTTGGAAATGATTAAACATCCTTCTACTGTCTTTTATCAGCGTGGATTGCACAAAAAGTTAGCTGAGCATCGACGCTTGATGTAATCTACGTTCATATTATTCCGCTTTCAGCGCTGATAAAATTGTGCCATTCGTGGTGAAAATATACGTGCATGTATATCTTGAAGCTTGATGTGATAAATCAGCAAAGTTTGGTTATCACGATCTGTAATGATGCAACGTTCTCCAATTAGCTACCCGTGTTAGCAACTATGCTATCTGGGTATTAGCTCTCAAGCTAACTGGTCTGAGTTCAGTTTGACTAAAGTTCACAGACCAACAGCTGTTTACAGTCAGCTACACTATAAAAATAAATCAATAGATCAATATACTTACTCTGACATTAAGTAAAAAAAATCCTTATCACGACTTCTATCTGTTTTAGGACGTGGTATCGTCACTAGCGGCTTGCAAATCACGTCCTGCTACGTCATACACTTTTGCGTGGTTACGCTATGAGCAGACGTCATGACGTACAGGTGGCTCGAGCTGTTGAGAAGCAGAAAAACGGACTTGAAAAACTGAAATTTTGTTATAGCGAGAAGAAATTTTCATTGAAATTAAACATTGGCTCAATCTAATTACAATTGTGTAGAGCAACAGTTTGAGAAAATGATCAGTTTTGTATTTTTCTTCTAGCAATTTACAAACATTCTATTGCAGAGAGTGTTTAAAAGATTTGCTCTGGAAAGATAAAGAGATTTCAAAGATTAAACCTGGAACACATTGTTCATTATTTTGTAAAAAGGTGGAACTCAAATGCAAACTTGAAGCAGTCTTTGTTTGGAGATCAACTAAACAGGCTGTTTGCGACACAGCCAGCAAAGGTGTACGCTCAGTGGCAGGGCAACAGCAGCAAAATAGACCCACCAAGGCTGGAAACTGAAAGATACTGGAAGAGCATATGGGAAAAGGAAGCAGCACATAACAATGGTGCTCAGTGATAGGCCTCTCTGAGAGAGGAGCGAAGCAACCTCACCAAGCAGAATCCAGTTACCATTACAGTGGCAGACATCCAAGAAAGAGTCTCAGGTATGAAAAACTGGACAGCACCAGGCCCAGACAGGATCCATGCCTACTGGCTAAAGAAACTCACAGCACTCCATGAGCGCCTAGCAGCACAACTAAACCAGCTCCTAAGAGATGGGACTCACCCAAAATGGCTAACTGAAGTGCGAACAATCCTAATCCAGAAGGATCCCACCAAAGGTGCAGTCCCATCCAACTATCACCCAATAACCTGTCTCTCCACAACATGGAAGCTCATGTCAGGCATCATCGCTACCAAGATAAGCAAGCACATGGGTCAATACATAAGCAAAGCACAGAAGGGCATTGGTAGAGATACCAGAGGTGCTAAACACCAGCTCCTGCTTGACAGAACAGTTGCCCAAGACTGCAAATCCCGAAAGACCAACCTGTGCACTGCCTGGATTGACTACAAGAAAGCCTACGACTCGATGCCACACACATGGATCAATGAATGCTTGAAGCTCTACAACATCAACAGGACTGTTAGAGCATTCATTGCAAACTCGATGAGGTTGTGGAGAACCACCCTTGAGGACAATGGCAAGCAACCCACACAAGTATCCATCAAATGTGGAATATACCAAGGTAATGCTCTGTCCCCACTGCTGTTCTGCATAGGTCTGAACCCCTTAAGCCAGATAATCAACAAGACCGGCTATGGATACCGCCTCAAGAACGGAGCTACAATCAACCACCTCCTCTACATTGATGACATCAAGCTGTATGCTAAGAGCAAACGGGACATTGATTCCCTGATCCACGCCACCAGGATCCACAGCAATGACATCGGGATGTCATCCGGGCTTGAAAAATGTAGTAGGATGGTCACAAAGTGAGGCAAGGTAGTCCACACTGAAGGGGTCTCACTTCCAGAAGGAACAATAGCAGACATTGAGGACAGTTACAAGTACCTGGTAATACCACAGGCAAATGGCAACCTCGAGCAGGCAACAAGGGAAGCAGCAACAGCCAAATACCTACAACGAGTGAGGCAAGTCCTAAGAAGCCAGGATGAGATACAGACCACAGATGTTAAGACACGAAAGCTCCTCACCATGCATGGTGGGTTCCATCCCAAATCCAGCACCCTGAGACTGTACGCACGCCGTAAGGAAGGAGGCAGAGGACTAATGAGCGTGAGAGCCACAATCCAGGATGAAACATTGAAGCTCCATAAATACATCCAGGACAAGGCCTCAATGGACGACGTACTCAGTGAATGCCTGAGACAATGGCAAGATGAGGAAGTGCTGGAGGAGGAACCATCATGGGAGGACAAGCCCCTACATGGGATGTACCACCGGAACATAACTGAAGTGGCTGACCTCAAGAAATCCTACCAATGGCTGGAGAGGGCCGGCCTACAGGACACCACAGAGGCACTCATCCTGGCAGCACAGGAGCAGGCTCTAAGCACCAGAGCAATAGAGGCCCAGATCTACCACACCAGACAAGACCCAAGGGGCTTTGCAAAGAGTCATCTGAGACAATCCAGCACATAACAGCAGGGTGTAAAATACTGGCAGGGAAAGCATACATGGAACGTCATAACCAAGTGGCTGGCATAGTATATAGAAACATCTGTGCAGAGTACGGGCTGGAAACCCCAAGGTCAAAGTGGGAAACACCTCCAAAGGTGGTGGAGAACGACCGAGCAAAGATCCTGTGGGACTTCCAGATCCAGACAGACAGGATGGTAATGGCGAACCAACCGGACATTGTGGTGGTTGATAAAGAGCAGAGGAAAGCAGTTGTGGTGGATGTGGCAATACCAAGTGATGGCAACATCAGGAAGAAGGAACATGAGAAACGTGAGAAATACCAAGGGCTCAGAGAGGAGCTAGAGAAGACTTGGAAGATGAAGGTGACAATAGTACCAGTGGCAATCGGAGCACTTGGGGCAGTAACCCCCAAACTGGAGGAATGGCTCCAACATATCCCTGGAAGAACCTCAGACATCTCAGTCCAGAAAGGTGCAGTACTTGGAACAGCTAAATTACTGTGTGTGTGTGTGTGTGTGTGTGTGTGTGTGTGTGGGCTTGTATTTCTGACCTCCTGAGGACCAGTTTCCTGACTTTTACTATCTTTCTGGGGTCCGAGGGTTCTTGTGGGGACCGAAGCCTGGTCCCCATGAGGGGGACTCCCCTTTTTAGGGTTAGGGGTTAGGTTAGTTATAGATCAGTAATGGTTAAGGTTAGGAAAAGGGTTTGGGTTAGGTATAAATCTAGTTACTAAAATCAATGGAAGTCAATGGACAGTCCCCATAAGGATAACAAAACACACTTGTGTGTGTGTGTGTGTGTGTGTGTGTGTGTGTGTGGGCTTGTATTTCTGACCTCCTGAGGACCAGTTTCCTGACTTTTACTATCTTTCTGGGGTCCGAGGGTTCTTGTGGGGACCGAAGCCTGGTCCCCATGAGGGGGACTCCCCTTTTTAGGGTTAGGGGTTAGGTTAGTTATAGATCAGTAATGGTTAAGGTTAGGAAAAGGGTTTGGGTTAGGTATAAATCTAGTTACTAAAATCAATGGAAGTCAATGGACAGTCCCCATAAGGATAACAAAACACACTTGTGTGTGTGTGTGTGTGTGTGTGTGTGTGTGTGTGTGTGTGTGTGTGTATGTATATATATATATATATATATATATATATATATATATATATATATATATACATACTGATCCTTTGTAAGAAGCTCCAACTTTAAATGTTTCTTTAGTAAGATGGCTATTAAATGTGGACATGTGGACACCGGTTCATCTCAAGTTCTCAGCAAACTAACCATCACTGACTTTCTTACGCTAATGTTTTATGTGTGACTGTGTTAAAATCAAAGATAAACAGTACTGTGCAAAAGTTTTCAGCAGGTGTGACAAAATGCTGGATAATAAGATTATTTCACAACTATTTATTTTCATCCATTTGAAAAATGTGAATCACATGAATATGTGCCTTGAACATCAGTTTAATTCAAAACAGTGTTGGTTGCACAAAATCAGGCATTTTCTGGGCTCCAGGTGTTCTAATGAGACAAACATGTAAATGACACTGTAGTTCAGCTGTTAGTTAACTGAAAAGTTACAGACTGATACAATCATGGAGGTTTAGGCTTCTCCTTCATGCAGACCTGACCTCAACATCATGGATTATATTGGGGAGAACATGAAGAGACAGAAGATTTGTAGACATGTCTCCAAGTAGTGACTGAGCTCTTTCACAAACCGGGTGCACATGAAGAGTTGATGCTGTTTAAGCTGCTCACACTAATATTGATTTCATTTAGACTTTTATCCACTGCCTAAAACTTTTGCACAGAACTGTATATTACTGTCAACCGATGGCAAGTAAAAATACAATCACATTTAAAGGTCTGTTTATTTTATTCTGAGGAGTTAAAGTTTTGAGTAGAAAATAACAAAAGCAGATTCCTGTTAAAAAATGGAGGTACAAGAACAGAACTGAACATGAGTGAAAAAGTAGCCAGTTCACAAAAATACTTTGGATCTCAGATTTAGTTCCTGCTGCATGTATATACTGTATATGGTATCACTCAAAAACCTTAATTTAAACTAAAATTTAAACTCATGTTGAACATTATGTACAAACCTGTATGTTTCTCTTTGAACAGGTTTGTTTCAGAAGGTAAACAAGCAGAAAATAAACAGCTAGTTAAAGTGAAAAATGGGGAAATAGTTCAAAAGTGGAAATGTATTAAAAATATGAGTTAGTATTCATCATTTCACCACAGAAGCTCACATTAACACCTGTATGACTCACCTGTACGGGGGAGTTCAAAGTAACATGCACCCCCAAGTAGTGCTGGAACAATAATGGTCACGTTTTGCCTTAAAACAGCTGAATTCAAGTTTAATTCTTTTTTTTTTTTTTACTTTGGAACAATGCTCCACAAATGACAAGCATGTCTGAGAACTATTATTCAGATACTACTACTACTACTGTCATTTAGCAGACGCTTTTATCCAAAGCGACTTAAATTGAGAGAACATACAAGCAAGAAATCAAAGAGACTGAAACAAAATAAGGAGGTGGACTGTTTGGAGTCCAGTTTAATTCTGACGCTGATACATCAAGTGTATCAATTTTTTGTATTTTTTTTGTAGAGATAAACTCCCAAATCGCTATCATAAATCATAAATCAATTCCTCATTAAGACTGAAAGTGTTCTTTAAAGAGGTGAGTCTTAAGTCTGCTCTTAAAAGTAGGTGCCGACTCTGAGGATCGGACCGATGCTAGGGTTAGGGTTAGATGATCTCCACTCTGGCTGGATTCGGGTGAAGATTTTCTGCATCAATACNTTTTTTTTTTTTTTACTTTGGAACAATGCTCCACAAATGACAAGCATGTCTGAGAACTATTATTCAGATACTACTACTACTACTGTCATTTAGCAGACGCTTTTATCCAAAGCGACTTAAATTGAGAGAACATACAAGCAAGAAATCAAAGAGACTGAAACAAAATAAGGAGGTGGACTGTTTGGAGTCCAGTTTAATTCTGACGCTGATACATCAAGTGTATCAATTTTTTGTATTTTTTTTGTAGAGATAAACTCCCAAATCGCTATCATAAATCATAAATCAATTCCTCATTAAGACTGAAAGTGTTCTTTAAAGAGGTGAGTCTTAAGTCTGCTCTTAAAAGTAGGTGCCGACTCTGAGGATCGGACCGAGTTTGGTAGATCATTCCACCATCGGGGGACAACAGAGGAGAAGAGTTTGATAACAGATAGATAACAGATTAAAGAGCTCATTTTTTAAATAAGATCCAAATTATGAGCCCGTTGAATAAAATATAAGCTATCTGAAGATATACAGGGACACAAACATGGGCTGATAATCTGAATCCAAAAAGTTCCTTTTTACATCTGTAGTTATTAAATTATCATTTCAGTCTAAAACAAAAGGAAAATCTTAAAATACGGAATATTTTTCCGTTTGAATTTTAGTCAATTATAACAAGTTTGTATGGAAACATTTACCGGTAATTTGTGAAGCCGATATACTTTAAAATAAAATAACAAACGCCAGACAAAAAATATTTAGCAATAGCACTTTATTGAACACAAACAACCTTAAGCCACAATACTGAATGACAAGACCAATTGGCTGCAGCAAACATTTTATAAAATATATTCAGGTTTAATGTCACTAAATGTTTTTTTTTTCTTTTAACGTCAGAAAGACAGATGCAGGTTTTTCCAAAACAGTGAATGATCTTTTACATATTTAACATTTCTGTAACAAATTATCATTCACATGTTCA
This sequence comes from Pachypanchax playfairii, assembly GCA_006937955.1. Lineage (NCBI taxonomy): Eukaryota > Metazoa > Chordata > Actinopteri > Cyprinodontiformes > Aplocheilidae > Pachypanchax > Pachypanchax playfairii. The sequence continues at coordinate 2,396,111 of SSNP01000032.1, read as the reverse complement.
CACAAAGGAATAACAAGGCAAAGTGCTTTCAGGATTGCATTGTTTAAAAAAACAGAAACATGAATGGCTTGAGGTTTAGGTGAGACACTGGATGGGTGACGAGGGAAATGGGGCTGGTCCTAGAGTTGGCATGAGTGGGTGAGGGTTAGGGTGGATGGGGGGTGGGGTATGTCTGGCCCAAAAACCTCAAACCTTTCACCTTGTCCTGTACCCCTTGTTGTCAAACCTGATGTAAAATGTCGGGGCAGTGTGGAGACAGACGTCTATGTAGCAAAGAATTTGGTTCTGAGTGGACAGATGGATTTAAAGGCTTGCGGCTTGAGGGGTTTAAATTCACCCTCAAACAGAATCACAAATCCACCTTCCCGTCGTTCCTTGTGACAACCTGTGATGCAACTGCATGGCTGCCATTGGCTGACCCGAAATGAAGCTGTAAACGTTGAATTACTGTACACTAGAGAGCTAGACAGAAAAGCATATGTAGGAACAGAGAAGATGATCAACTAAAAACATCATTATTCATTTTCTAAAAACAAAAAACTAAACAAAAAGAGGTTCCTTTGACCATTTGCCACTGAATGTTAAAGGGGAGAGACTATCATCATAATCTGCATCATAAACATTGTCTGGCTTCACATTCCAGTGGTATTTTGTCGTATAAATGCTTCTCATAAATATTTGTTTTTTGTTTTTTTTTCCCCCAACGTCAAGTAGACAAACACATACAGCACAACCAAGCACACTTTACAATTGCTTATGATAAATCTGTATTCCTGTACGGCAAACTGACTCTTTTCAAGTCAGAAGAGGTGAAGAGACAAACAATACTCAAGGCTGTGAAACAAGGAGGTAGGAGAAATGCTACAAAGAAAAAAAACAAAAAACAAACACAAAACAGCAAATGATGTTAACATGATCTCAAATATTCATGTGATGAACCAGAACCAACAGCTGCCAATCCAGTTCTGAGCCGCGGTTTGAAACACCTGCGGCCAGATTTCAATGTCAGTTTCCCTTAAATCAAGTTTTCTGACGGATCTTGATGGTGACTTGATCAGCAGCTGTGATTTCATAACTGAAAAAATCTCAGAGGCCCATCTGGTCTTTACAAAATAAACATTTAACTCATGTCTTAAGCATGTATATTTCTCAACTGTTCAATTTTATGTTGTTTTTTTTTTTTTTGTTGTTTTTGTTAAATCAGGTAACGTCAGAGCATCATCATTGGTCCTGTTGTCATCACAGGTCTGGAGACCACACTGCTGGTGATAGCATTAACTCCTTTACACACAGTAGAATAGTATATTTGCAGATTTGTAAATGAGGTAATCAGTGTTATGTTAAATAGGGAACCCTGTCGTTGACACACATGCCCACTTCAGTCACCAGCAAAGCAAAAAGATTTCCTCAGAGAGACAGGACTATGGAAAATGAAATAAACTTTGGAATGTCAGGGGGACGAGCCAACCCCCCCCTCCATATTTTGGGAAGGTGCACTGTGAAATTATTTGATTGTAACTCGTCACATGCCCTGATTCAGAGTCAGCTTACTCGGGGTAAGGACTCCATTTTCCCCCTAAATAAGCCGCCCAGAATGAAAGAAGCGACTTCTCATTTTACATCTTTTTTTTTTTTTATTCTGCAGTGAATTCAGGCCGCCTTCGCAGATCGCCACCTGCTTCAAGTCCAGTTTTAAAGTATTGTTAATAGCTTGTGACTTGCAATCAGGTGGTAACATCTTCAGAAGCGAACGAAACATAAAAAACAAGAGCTACTACTAAAATGTCACAGAACATGCAGTATACATCCTTTCCTACAGGAAACTACTAATAACATTCATGGGGGCTTGTAATGGACAAACTCGCCGATATGGCTCTGCGTGGTGAGAGACGACTTCTGTGATGAGCTCACAGAAGGAGTAAGTCAATAAGGTGCTCCATCAGAAGATCGCTGCCTTATTTCACCTGCACAAACACTTGGATTCATTCATTTCAACAGTAAACTCTGGGGAGTGTTTTGAACTTTTTGATTTCCTTTGTGTAAACACATCCCTCGCTCAAACACACATCTTCTGCTGGTGAAAACAAACGGCACTTTCAAGGGGAATGTTTCTCTAAAACCACAACTACAGGACCTCCAAGTAACAAATTCTGAAAACAGGCTATACAGTAGATAGAAATCTCATGAGTTTTTTTTTTTTTTTTTTTTTTGACTGTACAAGCTTCAGGCTACACTGAAAACATGAAAAAACCCTTAATGCTTAACATTGAAAACAATATAAGGCATTTTTAAATGTTCCTTTTTTGTTTCCTCATGTCACGGACAGCAGGTCTAAATATTTTTGAGAACATCTCATTCAAGGAGTATTAAAAGAATGCATATACACACACCAACACATGCAAAGGAACGTATCTCCTGGTTAGAAACCAGATGTCCAAATTGCAATACCATCAAGTCCATCCATGAAAAGAAGAAAAAAAAAAACGACAACTATTCAAACCAATCCACTTGTGCACAGTCCCGTGTTTGAGCAGGCAGCTTTTAAAATATGATGTTGATCACAGTTTTAAGAACGGAATATCACACACTCCATTATCAAACGCCACCTTTCTGAACACAAACAAGAGGACCACTTGAAATCCTTCATTTGCTACAGATGAGGGACTTTTGGTGTTTAAAAAAGGGCATATTATTACATCTCTTAACAGAGGAAGCAATGATAAACAAGAGGTTATTGCACTTATATCTATTTCAAACTAGGTCAGCTTGACAAGATGATTCATGCCTCGATGTCGTAGTAAGACAACAAATGTTACGTCACTTCTAGAGTATGATCACACTGTTATTAACACTGCACACAGCTACGACTGCAAACCTACTTCTAGTCAGTCTACCCTAAATAACACAAAACTATCTCCACAATCAATTTGCAACACAGTCACAACAAATAGTTCACCTAAAGTTGATGAATGCAGGTACCGCATCATTCCAGAACTCGGGTTTGCACTGTGTAGTTACTGATTACAGATGAATACTCAACAGTTGAAGAATAATCAGAAGCAGCTCTGCAATTTCAGACAATGGTCTCTTCTACAGTTATTGTGTTACTGACAATCAAGCCTTGGATTTTGTATACGTACGAGAGAGATGCTCCACCACACACCCCCCCCCTCACATCTTTGCCTAAATTTGGTCGACAGCCTCCTTTGTTTCTCACGGTCAGGAGAGCCCACTGAGCTCTGAGGTGCCTTCTTTGGATTTGTGCTTTCAATCTGCTGATCTCCTAATCGTTCTGTTTTGATGTGTTATAAAAATTGCGTCAGCGATGAGCAATTTCTTCCGCAACATTAAGGGTCACTGGAAACATCAAGTGAAATCCTGGCTAATATCTCGACTTATTCAGGCTTTTACTTTTAAATCCGATCAAAGAGAATTTTACGCTAATGCCTGGAGGGAGGCCGTTTACTGCAGTCACGCATGTTCAGTGTGATTTCTTTCTTTTTTTTCCCCCCCGTCATAAGGCTTCCGGGAAATACAAATGGAAGACCGCACCTTTCGGTAGTAACAAATAAAAGGCACCGTGCCACCTCTGTGCTTGATATTACACAGGTCCTATTGGTGGGGTGGGGGAATGAATAACCGAGTGTTCAAACTGGCTTTCCTCATACAGTGGAACTGTATTGTGTTGACTTACAGAGGTAAAGATTTATAGCTACCTTCATTTCCCACCTGGGTAACGCTGAACCCCTCCGACTCGCACCGAATAACAGAGTCATCTGTTGATTGTAATAAAAGGGAAACACGAAGAAACGGGGTAGATCCACGTCTCATTAAAGGAAAACATTATATTAAATAAAGACTTGTGCATGTTAAGGTACGACATGCTAATACAGAAAAGTCACACACACACACACACACACACACACACACACTAACTGCAGGTAATCTATATGACTGACACCAGGAGAAACAATAAACCGCACACCATCAACGTCAAGCATTGTTACACAAAAGATCACGGATGAGGTAAAACTGCAGGTCCAATAAAGAGAATAAGGTGCAGTTGGCTGCGCCTTCGCAAGGTAGGAATCATGAGACGTCTGCCGAAACGGATCAAATACTCTCACAACGTCATCTGATTTAGGCTGGTTTAAGCAGAATTACACAACCCACAAGCTGGATGACAAGGTTTGAACTCTTTGTTAGCATAGCTGCACAAGCATCCGTCCTGTCAATTTTTTTTTTTTTTTTTGAGGTACAAAACTTCAATTCCCAGTGTCATTTGGCTCTGGATAACAGAGAAGCCTAAGTTGATTGTTTACAAGTGAATTCTGAATTTATTCATTCACAGTGGAAAATATGGCATTATCCCAACCTCAGCACCATGGCGACCCCGAGCTATGTGCTACTGCAATTTCTTTGTGTGCTTCTCGACACCTAAAGATGTCAGTGAAATAAAAGCAGCCAATTCTTTTCAACCAAGTAGCATAACTCTACAGGTGATGCAACCCATCAGGTACTGCCAGGTTTTGTTTTCTGTTTCAGCTTTTAAGGCAAAAGGCTCAACAGTGGATCAGAGTTGAATTGAAGTTTGCCGTTTACTTCAAGTAAGAACCGAGACATCCGCTGAGGCAAATCAATTCTGTATTGTATATCTCATGCTTTTCGGACATCAAAAAGGTTTTTTTTTTTTCTTTGTAACACACATTATAAACCACCTTGTAAACTACACAAATAATGGATTGCTTTTTCAATACTAAAGGGACTAACTAGATTCTTCAAAAGTCTTGAATTATAAAATAGAATTCTACCACTAACAAAATTTGAACAGAATACTTGCATTTAAGTACTAATTTCACATGCAAATGTTTCTATAGCTTTTCTTAGAGAGTAATATAATTGGCGAGGAAACATGCAGCTCCGAACACAAAACTTGAGTAATCCTGTCTACATCTGAATATGTTACTGATGATTCATGTCTAAAGGCAAATCAAGGTTTCTATGGCACTAAATGGGTGTAGCTTAGGTGCATTTTGTCAGATATAGGCTATTTAAGAGTATGTGTGATCTCATCTACCGCAGACCTTGTTGTTCCTCTTGTTTTACTGTACTCTAAGGCAATCTCAATGGAATGGATGAACATGAATGTTTCCTCAGAACCTCTCGTCCTCTGTTCAGCTTGTAGGTTTCACTCAACAAAATGGGATTATATGGAGAAAATTCACAACCGCAGGCCTAGAACTCCAACAATAATGACAAAAGAGAGGGGAAACGACCTAAACATATTCGGACCTTCTACACAGGAAGACTACTACCCATACATTATAATAAGTAGAGAATTATTTGACTACATGCTACTTGTATATCTATGCAAGACAAATGAAGAGCAACAGTTTAAAGTCGGGAGAAAGCAAACTGTCCTCTCTGAACTGACCCTACATTCATTTAAGTCAGAAAAATTCATGGCTCAGATTTGATGGTCAGACTGTAAACTGCTCGTATGCATAAATCCATTGCTGCTTTACTCAGAGGTTCTTGCCCTCAACACATTTTGGCAAAACAGGCCTTATTTGTGACAAAAGTCTAAGACATCCAACCCGCACTTGAATCTTCCATTGGCATTGATGCTATGATTTACTGAAATTGGCCTAAATGAATGGCAGTGCAATATTTGTGCTGCACACTATAAACACACATGCTCTATTGCTACAATTGGACCTTCATTGCTTTTTTTGTCTCCGACTCCAAATATATTGTATATGCTCCATTTGTTTAATAGCAGCTATATCACAGCTGTGATGTAGCTCCATGCACAATCACCTGTATCACCAATACACACAAGAAAAAAGCATGTAAAAGAACACTGTGATGCAACTAAAGGTTTATATTACGTTTCACTGCAAGGGGCAGTGACTCAATTTACTAGATAAATAAGGGCATCACAAAAAAAAAAAAAATCCCTGCCTAAAACAGGCTGGTCTGACATCACTGACGGATGACAGAAAGGAGATGGAGTATCTAGAGGCGCCTGCCTGAGGTGTCTGTTGAATTACACAACTGACTTTACGCAAGTTAGGCAAAAATCTATAGTATTAACAATAGGCTGGGTAATAACACCTTGGTGCTCTGCTGGGCCGCCTGCACAGAAAGAGATAACACAAGTCAGTGGGCAGTGGATACTGTCCGTAAGTGCTTAGAGACACCTTCTTCTTTATATAATGCATTGTTGAACTACAATTTTGTTGCAGCCTTTTCTTTTGCATCTCCACCTTCTGATATTCAGCAGCAACACATGCATGTAAACATAAGTACATACATTACATCTGCTCTATTTTGCACACTTAGAACCTGAATGTACTAAAGTGCGTGCTTGTCTATCTAATTAAGTGCTGTGGGATCAGTTTAAAAAAAGCTTATTTTTTATTTTGGAACATCCCATCTAAAAAAAAATCCTTAGACATAAACATCCTGTGAAGATCTGATTGAATTAGAAATTGTACCTGCTGTTTTAACAGGAATCCTGAGATTATAAACAAAAGAAAACATCTGCTGATCCTCATTATGAATATTAATGCAATTCTAATAAAAATAGATCAAGAGAACAAAGGCTGGGTTTCACCAATTTGTTTCATTTCATTTCAGTCATTTATGGAGGTCAGAAGAAATGCCAAGTAGAAATCTACAACACTTTCATACTGAGATCATTAATCCAAAATGGAAGTTTGTCAGTTTGAGAAGAATCAAGTTTAATACAACAATGTGAAAGTTTTTTTTTTGTAGCGTATTAGAAAAACATCGCCTAGTCTAGGTCCTCATCTCTCATCCAGTAAGCTAACGTGTGCAATTGTGCCACTTCAATACCAGTGGATATGAAGTTATCACGCCAAAGAACATCATCCAACTCAGTGTAATCCAACCACCATCAGATGGTCTAAAACAACACAACTAAAAAGCATAGATACAACATCTAAAGTCACCAACAGCTCTAGTGGTCTGATACAATCATCTTTGTATGTTTAATACCAGAAAACGGAATGAGGAGTAAAAAAAAAAAATCATCAACAAAAAGCACATTTTTTTGGGATTTCTGCTATTCCTGAAATCTGAACTGGTATTGGCCTAAGCAAAGATTCTCTCCTTTTCTTCTTAGCCTTACTTTATTCTTTTAGGGATACCAATAATGCCGAGACGTAAGGATCAGCCGAGCAGGAGATACAGTGGTGTCCTTCTGGCTAAATGCTGTTGCTTTTAAACGAGTGGAAACAGAATCCATCTCAGGGCTCATCATATTCTGCTATAAAGCAATCAAACTGAAATGATACGTTATAGAAGGCATGGGTCAAAAGGCATTTCATAAGACGCCATAAAGGCAATCCAGTGCATTTGTATTGACACTGATAGTAAAATGCCCGGCACGCACAGAGCCATTCGTTTAGTCTTCAGGTTCAATTTTTAATGATGATAATAATATTTTTTAAAATGAAATCAAACACATTCTAGGGAAACAAAAGCCCTTGTGACAGTGATTGTCTATTCAATAACACTTAACAAAAAGGCAAAAAGAAAATATTGCTTAAAAACTGCCCAATAAAAACATCTGTTCAAATGGATCAGAGTTTACCACAAACAAAGCTGCGATATAAGCGATCAGATTCTTAAGACAAGATCACCAGCTCCCAGAAATCCTCCTGTAGTCAGAGCTTAAATCCATAATGTTGATGGCCAGTTCAACTCGAAAAAACACAAAGAATAAAAATGCCATTAGTGCCCAAAAATAAAAACGCTTGCTCTCTTCCAATAATCAGGCCACTCAACTCTAAAATCTTTTTCTGATAAAACACTGTTGAAGAGATGGGAAATAAATTGAAATGGCTTGTTCATTTATGTGCTCAAATATATGATGCTTTGATGAGGTGTTGTTGGCAGATATTACTAGTAAAGCCTTCATCTGGAAATAAACAAGGCCTCAGTCAGTCAGTCACTATCCTACAGCAGTTCTCTAATCCTACAAAATAAGAGAACTTTAGGCCTACGGACCCTGGGTGAAGATGAAGCAGCTGCTAAACGAGTTGACGAGGTATATCGAGATCTATTGTCTTTCTCTATACAGTACAGTTCATCTCAAATAAATAATTTGTAGCCATAGTAGTGTTGATCAACTTTGGTCATAACTTATATGCTTAGAAACATTCTAGCTTAACATACACTTATTTAGCATGTTTTTGAAAAATGAGGTCAGCATTTAAAACACGGGGGATGTTACAACGCTGACCCCACACATGGCTCTCCTTTGGAGGGAGACATGCTAATGAACTCAGCAGCATAACCAAATTATCCTAAAACGCCAAACAACTCTAGGCCATACATTTAGCATACACTATGGAATTAACAACTTTGTGACCCTTTTCCAAATTTCCGATTGTACTGTAGTACAAAAAAAGCATTGCACTCTTGATCAAAATGTTATTTTTTTCCCTTGTGTGGTTCCTTCATAAAAATCTAGGCTAACAGATAATAAAACAAACTTCAAAAAACAAAAATCTCTTTGATCATTATTTTTTTGTGAAGGCTGTATGATCCTCTACAAGGTCACCTCAGTTCATTAAACCTACGTTTTCTAATGAATGATATGGAGAGGAGTTGATACAGACACTTCCATGCTCTTTAATGTCGACTATATAATGATGTCAGCATAGTTTTAAAGGGTTAAATAATTTAGAGATGGCCAGATTGCTAGTGTTTATCTTGAATGTTTTGCCTCGTCTGAGTGACCTTGTAGAGCAAACCGCCTCTACTCATTAAGCTAGGAGATGGAGGAATGGGATCTAATTGCATAATAGGTTTGACTGCACCTCAAGAGAAGACCAAACACTCACGCACACACAGACACACAAACACGTACATACAGAGAAAACAGACAGGTGGGTGGGTGCTCTTCTGGTCCTCTTGACCATGTTTAAGGTAGTCGCCCCCCCTGGTGGTGATGATGTCATTAGCAGCTGACTGAGGGGGGTTCGGGACCTCACTCAGACAGACACCCATCCAGGCCAACCGGTGCACCGTGGCGGTCTTTGACGTAGCCGTTGTGGAGGCCATTGCTGGGCAGAGGGGAGCAGGCGGCGGTGATGCCGCAGTGCTTCAGCAAGTTGAGACCCGTGGAGGAGGAGACTGTGGGAGAGGAGGAGGAGCAGGAGGAAGGGTCCCGCTGGGGGAAAGGCTTCATGGTAGATAGGATCAGAGCCAGGCAGTCAGCCACATCCTTGTTGGGAGCACAGGCCAGAGCTGGAGTGTGGCCTGATTAACATCCAGAGAAGACACATCATTACCTTGTCAAGCTGTTCTAACTTGTCAGTTTAATATTAAACTCATTAAGGTGTCACTCTGATGACCTAAACTATAATCCTCTCCTGGGCACTGCCCTTTTAACTTCTACCTTAAAATAATTTTCTCTTTCTGAATTTCAGCAAAAGCCTAAAAACTAAATGTACATTACACAGAAAAGGCTGATGAGAAGCTAGTGAATATAGTGAACCACTGTTTGTTAAAATAATCACTATATAAATTCTAAAGGTTACATCATTAACATCTATGTTAAGTGGTGATAAATAAAGAATTGTATAATCATTGCTGGCATTGCTGCATGATGTTATATAGATGTGGTATCATAGCAACATATCTGGAGTTTCCTTCAGAGACTTAAACTCAGAGCTCAGAAGTGCCTCACCTTCCTCATCCACAGCCAAGACTGTGGCTCCTCGACTCAGCAGTGCTTGGACCACCGTAGCCAGACCGTTACGTGCGGCGAGGTGAAGGGGCCTGGACAGGAACGAGAGAGAGATCAACAGATGCAGATCAAACATCAGTTTATTTATCCCTCACCTCTTGTGTTATAATGATGCTAACTCATTTAACATGAAAGCAGTGCTCCTTAAAGCATCATGAAGGATCAACATTTCCAAACCAAAAACACAAAAACCATTTACATTTAGCAAAGTTTCATTCTGAGCTCCCAAGATTCAACTGAAGGACCAGTAACAAGCTCAGTAATAGATTAAATTAAAAAAAAAAGGATTTCCCAACTTGTAACAAATAAACAGCCTTTTACATTAAATTTTATTCAACCAGAGTTTGAACAAACACTCTGATGGCTACTGAGACAATAATCAGATTCAGATGTGTGCATGTACAAATGAGCAGAGAACCTAAATATGTGGTGTCGCTCTCTCAGTTTCTGGTGGGGTAATAATAAAACCCCACTCAGGTAAATAGTTTGGGTAGAATTTACAACTTCATCAGTGTTTTTTATTCTCAAACGAAGGGAAGTTTGAGCAGTTCTTACATTTGCAGAGCATTGTTGGTGGCATTTATGAGAGTGGGACTGTGGATCTCCCCCAGAATCAGCAGTGCACACATCTCATGGGCCTGAAGAACAAAAGGATGCGTACAAGCTTCAGTTCACATCATTCACTGAGCAGAAAGGAAAGACTTTTCACTAGTTTATATCATTTATCATTATGACAGAACAAACAGGAAACATTAAGCTTATAGCTGCTTTAACTCTCATGTAAGTAGAACACTGACACTGTTCATGTCACCATGCAGGTGATGAATATGGTTTATTGTGTACCTTGCTGCAGGCCAGGTGCAGGGCAGTGTTCCTGTTCTCATCCAGCAAAGTCAAGTCAGCCTTGGCCCGGTGAAGGAGGATGGCTGAACAGAACCAAAACAGGTTTTACAGGTGATATTTATCACCATCTCAGGGTGATAACTGAGACACAAAACAACATTTAAATAAAGCTCATACAAATCTCATGAAGACTGTGTCATCAATAACACACATATTAGTCATTCATATAAAGTTCTACTGCAAACAGATCCAGCAGCAAAGTTCAAATCCAAAATATCACCAAACCGTAAGTTCTCATTCTTTTCTTTTTACTAAGCCTTTGTTATTTTTTCCAGCACCTTTTGTATGATTTACTGTTATTTGTCTTTTTAAAAAACACCTACATACATGTATGTTCCAAAGGAAACGTCTAGTGTTGAAAAGTCCCACGGCAGATATAGAACTTACCCACAGTGCCACTGTGTCCCTTGTCAGCAGCTACCATCAGAGCAGAACGTCCACCTTTATCCACTGCGTTGATCTCTGCCCCATGACGAAGCACCAGCTGAAGTCCTGAAACATCCTCAGCAAATGCAGCAGCATGCAGCGGGGTCCTACAGGCACAGACCAGGACAGAACAACCAACTCCTGGATGATCACAGCTTTAGGAAGGATTTAAGTCAAACTTTGTCAGACATCATCAGGAACATACTAACACACCACGTTTGCTCTGGGACAGACAGCTGTTTCCACACATCTGGAGCGACTGTGTGTGAATGTACAGGTAATGGTGAGCAGAAGTCACAGTGAGTGACCATGCACGTTGGTGCACCATATCATCTGTGTTTAGTAGCATTGGACTATGGTACTTGTTTGTAGTACTCTCAGTCATGAGAGAGAACTAAATACACATGATCTTGTTGCTTAGTGCAGTAAACCCATCGTTATTACTACTTGGTTAATTAGCATATTGATGATACAGGATCTATTGTATTATCACCAGAACACAACCTGAAAATATATATTTATATTCCACTTTGCTCTGTTTCATCACAACTTACATGTTCTTATAAAAAGAACCAGACTGTCAATTTGTCTGCAAAACTTCTTTATGCATGGATTTGTTTTGAAATTTACACAAAAAGAGCCAAAGTGTTGACATGTGTTTCCAGCATAACATTTCTGAAAATCTTAGCTGAAACTTACAAACCTGCCTTCAAACGGATTCAGTAACAGACTCAGAGATTCAGTATAGATTTCAACAAGAACACAGACAAAAGGTCCCGATAATAAATTAAACTATTCCTTTGACTTACTTTGGGCCTTGGATCAGATTTAATTTGAGTTCCTATAAGCAGAATGACATGATCCTGCAGTGGATCAAGCTGGTATAAAAGAAACTGGTGGATGGGAGCAGCTGCAGATAACAATAACCTTAAGAAACATCTTGTCCACACCTGTGTATGTTTTCAGTGAACAGTCCTGTGTTTGTCAGAGTTACCTTCCTTTGGCGTCTCTGGTGTTGATCATGTGAACCCCGGCAGATTCCAGGAGCCTCTCTGCAGCACCGCTGTGGCCGTTCATTCTACAATAAGTCAATGAAAATGATTTCATCATCTGTTTTTGTTTTTATATGAACACTTATTGACATCCTGCAACACACAACCATTCTACTAATACTCACAGAGCACAGTGCAGGGGGGTGAAAGGATTTCCCTCTTCGTGTATAAATGTTTTAAATTCAAGTAAAACCTCCAAACAGTCTTCATGCCCTAGAAACAAACAACAGATGTTGTAGTGATTAACTGCACCGTTAATGCTGTTTGAGTTTCTCATTTTCACTCAAACTGAGCAAACCTTTGTAAGCAGCCCAGTGTAATGGGGTGTATTGTTTGTTGTCCAGCAGTTTATCTTGTGGGTCAGTTGCCATGGCGGCCTGCACAAGACTGGCCAGTATCTCTGCGTGGCCTCTGGAGGCAGCATAGTGCAGGGGAGTTCGACCCTGGGTGTCCCGACATAACGCAGACGCGCCGTGTTCCAGCAGGGCCGTAACACAGTCATCGTGTCCTAGCACTGCCTATTTATAGATCAACAAGGAGTAATGAGACACATTTTACTGACATACAACCACAAAGTATATATTAAAAGTTTGTGTACAAGTGTTTTTGTTTCCTTATACTTGTGGTAGGATCTTTGCCACGAAGCAGAAATAATAAAATGTCTAACAGAACATGTTACAGAGCAGAAATACAGTAAAAAAAGGTAAAAAAATAAAGAACTAATGATAATATTTTCTGATGAGATTTGATCCTCCGCAAATCTTCCTAACAACCAATTATTTTCCAGATCCATGTTTTTCTTGATCTTTAATCTATTTTAATGTGTCACTTTACTCTAACAGTTGAAACCATTTAGTCAGTCATTACTGTAAAACACTTCTTTAATCAATTCTTTGTTTTAGACTAATAACACGATTCTAGAGGAATGTGGCGACACGCCGTGTTTCTGACTTACCCCTCTGTGCAAAGCCGAGCAGCCCCTCTTGTCTTTAGTGTCTGGCACTGCCCTTTTCTCCAGCAGGTAGTGTACACAGTCAGTGTGACCTCCCAGAACAGCTAACATTAAAGGGGTCCTGAAGGGGGGGGGTAATAAAGACATAATCATGCTAACATATTTGTTTTAAAAACAGCTTAAGATTAAAATGTTTAAATCCGGGACATGTTGCTTTTTACCAAAAGAACAAAAACAAACAAAAAAACAAACAACTACTCACTGGCCAAATTTGTCTGTCACATTGATGAGGTCCCCTTCCTCTCCATAATCAATCATCATACGCAGGCAGTCTGAATGGCCATTTGCAGCTAGTAGAAAAGCAAAAAACAGATGAAAAACAAAACAGAAAACAACAAAAACAAACTTATATCAACAAGTACCATTTATGGTGCATTCACACCTGCCACTTTGTCAACGTCAAGCAACGCTGATAATGCTCCAAATTTGACGTTTGAAGTTGAAGCTCATAACGCCTGCCAGTCAGAGCGCATAGGCGTTAAAGCTCGTAAAGCCTGACCGAAAAAGAGCACGAAGGCGGGGCTTCCTTTGTTATCGGATGTTTGGAGCTATGGCGGATCATATTGAGACAGTGGCTTGGATTTATTTACTTCATAGATCTAGACAACGTCGACGTCGGGTGCATCAGCGCCGTTTGTGGATACACCCCATTCTTCAGATGCGTTCTGAGTTTGGTGAGTTTAACCATTTGCTCCAGGAGCTACGTTTGGATGAGGTTCATTTATCTTCCATTTTGGCTGATCCCGCTTCTTTCCGGCTACGTGCTGTGACGTCTTACGTCACTACGATGAGACGCTCTGATTGGTTGACATGCCGCTTCAAGAGTGTTATGGACGTCAAAAGTTCAGCTAGCTGAACTTTGAGCTTTTCTAGCTTTTCAAGCATCAACGCCTGAAACGCTAGAAAAGCTTGAAAAGTTGCCGCTCATAACGCTCACAAAGCGCCGCAGAGCCGCTGACGTCTGTCTGACGCCCGTCCACCATAGACTTTACATATAAACTTGCCGCTTATGAAGTTGATGGTTGGGCCGGTGTGAACGCACCATTACAGTGTGGCTATAATCAGCAAAACATCAATTTTAAACAAATTCCTACAACTTGTACCTGCAACATGGATTGGAGTCCACATGAGACGGTTGTCATTGAGGAGACAGGAAGCCCCCTGAGCCAGAAGCACCTCTACACAGCGTGCGTAGCCTTTCTGTGCAGCCAGGTAGAGCACAGAACGACCAGCAGCATCCTGCATGTCCACATAGGCTGCGGTTTCTGTGAGCACACGCAGAGCCTGCCAGTGGCCTCGATCAGCCTGAGGAGGCAGATAGTCACAGCTTTGAATTTAATCAGAATCAAAAGCAAATTACAATTCTATATAAAGTAAAACACTTACAGCAAGATGCAAGGGACTGACAGGAATACTGCTCTCTATGTCTCCTAGCGCATTGAAGGACATCTCCAAGAGCTAAAACAAAACCAAAGTAGTCAAAGTAAAGTAGGATCCAAAGAAAAACAGGCTCAACTATCTACTTCTCACCAAACATATTAGCAAGACAACATGAAAAATAACATCATTAGTAAAGTATTTCCAAGAAACACTTAGCAGAAAGCCTTTTGCTTACGCACAACAGCCTCGATTAAGCAGAGTCAATGCAAGCTCAAACCACCGCTGATCCGACACGTGCTTTTAGCCTGTCCTGTGAGGCTCTTTGTGTTTCAGTTTTAGAGCAGCTGCTGCAGCAGCAGAGCCCTAAAATTCACAGCATAAAAGCTGACTGAAAACACACAACATGCTACTGTAATCGCAGGATTAACATTAATGTTTGAGGCCACTTTGTGGAAAATTCACCCCCAAAACAGACACAAAGAAAGGTTACGTTACAGTTATTATGAAAACCTCTTTTGGATAAAGTGACAAAGACTGAAGCAAAAAAGAAGAGAACTCAATCCCTTTTCCTCAGTCCCCGGTGTTCTGACACCGTTTCATCCCAGATTCCAATGAATGTGTCTGTTTTAAACATAGTTTAATTATATAACCATACACAGCTATAAATAAGTGAATATTAAAAGGAAGACAACTGCACGATGAAGTTATGGTGTGAACTCAGTCAAATACCCACCAGCTCCAGGTTCTGTTTGTTGCCATGGTAAGCTGCATAGTGAACAGCACTGTAACCTTTAGAGTTGACCATTGATGGATCAGCACCATTGTCCAAAAGATGCTCCAAGCAGCTGCGTATAACCAGATAAAACACAAGCTTATTGAATACTGTGGTTCCGTGTGACTGTCAGAGTTTTGACTTCTTCAAAATCATTTTAGACAAATACAGGAAAAACAAACTCACAAGTATGACTCCTTGGTCTCTTCCTCGTTAGTTGGATGGTTGCCAGAAAAATGACGATCAGCTCTACAAATTAAAGATTTTTTTTTAGCCCAAAAGACAAAAACATTCTAGATACAAGAGCAACATCATGTCTGAATCTTTGATAACTCTGAACACAACGTCAGAAGTTTAGAAACCTCATCAGAGACAGATGTCTGCCTCAGATTTAAAACTACGTCAATGTGACGTGCAACTTGTTGATTCCACCGAGAGGCTAAATTTACACTCCCAAAATAACTATATTCAAAAGAGTATAGAGTAGGCTGTGGGTTCTCTTTACCCAACACTTTGACTTACAGGTATTACTATGTTGTCACTGCTGTATTATAGGCACATGATTTTTTGTGTGCATGTTACATTTATAGAATCTTGAACATGTTACCAACCTGCTGAAGGCTTGTGAGGCAGCACAGTAGTGCAGGGGAGTACAGCCTGTCTGGTCAGGCTCGTTGACCTCAGCGCCAGCGCTCACCAAGGTTACAGTGCACTGATACCTCCCATTAGCAGCCGCATAGTGCAATGGTGTCCTACATGGTGAATGTAAGGAAAAAGAATAGAATTTGGACAAGTTGAAGGCGTTCCTTCAGTATATCCAGTCACCAGAAGAGAAACGTAAAGAATAACTCACCTTCCCATTATGTCCCTCTTATTCAAGTCGGTACCGCTACTTAAGAGCAAGTTCAGACATTCAACATTTCTGTAAAGACACGTGACCATTAAGGAGATGAAGCAAACATGTGAAATGAACATTTCTGCAACTCATTGTGTTTATTACCCTCCAGAGGCAGCAGCGTGTAGACAGGTCCTCCCAAAGTTGTCTGGGGTGTTAATGTCAAACCCAGCTGATAGTACGTGCTCTTTACTCATAGATGAAACTATACTATACAGCTGACCTGTGGGGTCATAACAAAACACTGGATCTCAGAGCTACATCCCAATGCACATAAACACACAATTAGATGATCCTTTAAATCTGAGTGCACACATTCATGGAACAAACCTGAGGAGAGTAACTTGCGACAACAGTCTGAAAACCCGTACAGCACAGCTAAGTGCAAAGGGAACATTCCATGAATCCCACGTCTGTAAACAAACAAAAACTGTCAACACACAAACTTCACAAAAACTCAGCTGTACTAGACCTGAAGAAAGTCTGACACATTATAATTACAGTAAGTATAACAATAGTATGATTAATAGTAACTAATTATAGTTCCAATAAGCAATTTTTTTGGATACCTGGCCGTGTCTGCTCCATTAGTCATCAGCGTGCTGATCAGCAGTTCATGGCCATACTTAGCAGCAACGTGGAGAGGGGTATTGCCATACTTATCCACACAATCAATTTCCCCACCTGATGCAAAGTAGGAAAGGAAGAGTTAATAACAGACACGTTTAAAGGAGAGAAGTTGTTTCTTCACAGCAAGCTGCTGACTACCGTTTTGGATGAGGATCTGAGAGCGTGTGAAGCGTCCGTGAATGGCTGCCATGTGCAAGGGGCTCTTCCCTTCTTTGCTCTAAGAAATAATATAAACAACAAATATCACCATACATGCAGAATACATAACTTCACATGCTCTGACACATTTGTTTCCTCTGTCTCAGAATAATATCTGATGAACAGTTTGTGTAAAGTAGATGGTCCAGTCTGTCTGAATAAACCTTTAAATTATGGAACTTCTGATTTTAAACATGATACAGAAGCTAAAATCATTTGTAAATTATTTTTATCAATCCTCTAATGTCAATTTAATGACTTTTGAAGCAGCAAAGAATTCCACCTTTTTATTTTAATCAAGCCAAAACAATTTCTTCAATTTCAGATTTGCTGCACCACAAACGAGACACGTCGGCCTGCTGAAGTTTAATAACATCTGTGTTTAGATTCCACACACTTCAGTAGGACATGTCAGATAAAGTGACGTGGAGAGAAGGCAAAGGCATGCTGGGTATTTCTCATTTGTGTGTCATCTGGTAAATAACTTGAGTCTTCAGGAAACATGTAATTCAGCCTAGCGATTCATGTTAGAGTTCAAAGCGTGAACTGGATGTGTAAAACAAAATGCACGGTGCTGTTTCAGAGTTCCATCACGTTGCAAGGGACAACGGGCGGCCGTGGCTCAGGCGCTCAGGTAGAGCGGGTCGTCTGGTAACTGGAAGGTTGCTGGTTCGAATCCCTGCTCTGCCTAGAGATCGCCTGGCCGTTGTGTCCTTGGGCAAGACACTTGACCCACCTTGCCTGTTTGGTGGTGGCCGGAGGGTCCGGCGGCGCCAGTGTCTGGCAGCCTCGCCTCTGTCAGTTTGTATCCCAGGACAGCTGTGGCTACAACATGTGTGTAGTTCATCATCACCAAACGTGTGAGTGTGTGTGTGAATGGGTGAATGACATACTGTAGTGTGAAGCGCTTTGGGGGTCGTAGGGCCTGAGTAAAGCGCTATACAAGTACACGTCATTTACCATTTACAACGACACCTGCTACTCAGACGACGACACCAAAACGATCAGCTACCGTCCAATTAACTAAAAGCAATCAATCTCTAAAGGGCCTTTGCCATAAACTTTATAATAGTAAGAAAAATACAACCTCGTTAGGTAAACAGTGTTTCCAGTTATATATACACTGAATCTATTGCTACAAGGAAAGGAACCGTGAAAGGAACATTATCCTGCAGCAGAGATCAACATGTTAAATGGATTAATCTAGGACATTATGTTTCATGGAAATTTCTGGTTGACGAGTAACATCACTGCTTAACATTAAAGTTATAATTGGTAATCCTGTTCAGAAACACTTTTTTTATACTGGGTGAAAAGGTCCTTCCATACTGAGACTAGTCAATGCATTGTGTATTCATAAAAAGGAGCGAAAAAAATCAGACCTCTCTGAGACTTGCAAGCCTACAATAACTCTGACCAACCACGGTCATCCGCACCGGATGGCGGTGATTGGTCATTTCCAGAGAAGAGGAGAGGAACCCCTTCTATCACGCCCTCTCGCTCCTCGCTACTTGTCACGGCTCGCCCCGCTAAACTGCCAAAAAAAAGAAAGTCAGAGGCAGAAAAAGCTGCTACGAGAAAAGCTCTGGATAAAACGAGAGGACAAACGAGAGTCAACATTGGTAAAGCTGAGTACCCTGCTGAGTTCTGCCGGCAGATGCGAGTTCCAAGTTTATGGGGGGGGGGGCGGCTTGAAGCAAGTCCATGGTGGGAAGGGGGAGGGGTTTAGAGGAGCTGCTAGTTTTAAATCTTGCTAGCATTACAACATTACAACATTACAAACTCCAGCTTTAAGATTGTTAAACTTGCATTTTGTCTGGAATCTGCACAAAACACCATCATCTAATAAAACAGCAGTTTTAAATGTAAAAAACACAAACAAAATAATCAAAACATAATCACCATCTGTAGGTTTAATAACACCAACAAAACAATATGGAAAAGTAATTTTCACCCACTGCTCCATCTTTTCATCATCCAACGTACACGTTGTGTTAAAAACAGATGCTTTGAGTCACTTGTTGACCTTCAGACACATACAGCTGCATGTGACTTCATTATCCAACTGTATTCATATGCTTCAGGTCTTCGTGTTTGTTTTGTTTCTACGTTTTGCTGAAACATTTTCTTGCACATTTTATAAGATGTCATGTTTAGTTGGAGCGCTGACTCTCGTAACCCCCGCTGGGTCCATCCTTTATCTGTTCATCGGCACATGACCCGGAGGTGACAGCAGACAACATTTCAGTTGGTGGCACTGACTGAAGCAGCCTTGTTTATAGGAGCTGCGGCATCAAGGCACTGCTCTCACTGCTGGATTTGAGCGAGACACCTCATGCACGCTGCAGCTGTTACGCCACTTTAAATAATGTGACACTCTACTTTTGGTTCACTGCACTCTGTAAATCTGTTGTGTTGTCATGACATTTATATCACAACATGACAAAAAAAGTAATGCTGTATTAACATGGACGACAGCCTTAGTCCAGAGTTAACCTGCAAATCACAACAGTAAAACCAAAACATTCATTTCATACCTGCTGGTTGACATCCGCCCCATTGTTGACCAGCAACTCCAGACAGAGGGCACCATTGGTGGAGACGGCAGCCAGGTGCAGAGGGGTGTAGCCGCACTTGTTGGGCTGGTTAACATTAGCTCCATGGTTCACCAGTTCTGTAGCCACAGCTTCCTGCCCCATGTAGCAAGACACGTGGAGCGCAGTGTTTCCAAAACCATTAGGCTCATCGATCTGACCAAAACACACAAATAAGAGAACTCACTCTAAGTAAAAATTCTGAAATATATGATACATATTTCAAATCATTGCTGTCAATTGTACAAAACCCTGTTCTGTAACATGTAAAAGACGTCCAGATGAAAGCTTCGTTAGACTAGTTACTCTAATAGAACAGAAATTGTATGGCAATAACAACAGAACCCCTCACCTCTGATCCCATCCTCAGTAGGTACTTTACAATTTCGATGTTACCACTTGCAGCAGCAGCGTGGAGAGGTGTATAACCCAGCTTATCTTTGCAGCTCTTATCAGCACCACGAGAAACCAACATCTTCACAACCTCTAAATGTCCTGTGGGAAACAAAAGAAAAGAAGAAAACACTTTAAAACAAACTCTTTTCAATTTTATATTTATCATCAATGCAAAACCAGCTAACAGAGTTTTTAGCGGAAAAATGTGATGCAAATGTTCCTGATCCTCATTTGGGAAAATGCAACCATGAAAAAAAGATTTGACGATTCTATAAAAGCTCAGTTTTGGAACACATAAACAAGGTAAAACATACCCAAATAAGCAGCACAATGGATAGGCTGTCTCTCCTTCTTATCAATGGCACTCAGGTTGGCTCCTTTGTTCAACAACAGCTTCACCATCTATAAAAAAAATCTTGAAACTTAAAAAAAAAAAAATATCTGCAGAGGAACTCCTCGTATTTCTTTTATTTAAGAATGTTTCCATAAGAAATATCACTGTTGTTTTACCTCCTGAAACCCGCTCTGAGCTGCGTGGTGCAACGCAGTTCGGCCAGTGCGATCCGCCATGTTCAGGTTGCTCAGCTGGGTCAGCAGAGCCTCTGCACAGCGTGTGGCACGGTTGGCAGCAGCCACGTGCAGCGGTGTCTGCCAAAACTTGTCTCGCGCATTCGCCTCGGCCCCACGCCTCAGCAGAAGACCCACTGCCCTCTGGGGAGAAAAAGCAATTACATGGGCTTAAATTGTGTCTTAAACCTACAGCTTGTTGCACTACCTTCACATCAGTGCATTAGATTAGATACGGGGTCTCAAATTCCAATCCTCAAGAGCCACTATCCCTCATGTTTTAGATGTTTTTCAGCTCCCACACACCTGATTAAAATTATTTAATTAGATCCTCATCATGTCCACAAGTTTTACAGCAGCCTGAAGCAGACAAACATCTAAAACCTGCAGGTTAGTGGCTCTTGAGGACTGGAGTTCAAGACACCGGGTTTAGAACCTTAATATAAATGAACAATTCAATTCCTGTGGTCGATGCATAATGCAATTAAAACATCATCTGACTCAGAAACAATAACACTCATTAAAATATCAGCTTACTTCATTCCTTGAAGCAGCCGCTCTGTGCAAAGGAGTCAACCATATGTGGTCTTTAGCATTAACACTGGCACCTGAAAAGGGTCACGAATATAACATGAAGCAAAGGAATTATTCACAGGTCAAAAGGAGGCGCATGCTGCATATAGTAAATGTTATATAGCTGATATCTGCACAGACAATGAGGGTTTATCTATTAATACAAGGACAATAAGTAACATCCAGGTATCTTTAGTTGCAGCAGACTCACCTGATTCAATGAGGAGGTCCATTATATGGACATCACCCACACAGGCAGCAGCATGAAGAGGCGTGCGACGCTCTTGGTCCTGTAAAACACACGCACAACATCAACTAGTTAAGAAAAACTTCCATGTTTCAGTGCTTTCGTTATTATCTGCACGGTGTTTTCCAGGCATACCAGTGCATTGACATCTTCATTTTTGTGCAATAACAGTTGAACTTCTTCAGTATTCCGACTGAAGATGGCCTGAACCAGAGGAGGCTGCAACACACAAATACAAGCTGAATTACTGATAAGGTTTTGGACAAATAAAATCCAACACTGCCACTAATCCGGATCGTTCACTACTAGGATGTGATCATCTCACGGCTATAAAACTGAACCGGCCAAACAGCAGTTACACAGAATTTACCATGTCAAATTGGATAAAGACACTAGCTCGGCAAAAAAGGTTGTTTTCAATCGTTTTAAAGCAAGAATTTTGAACAAACCCCGTTGTTTTCCACCATTTTACCTTCAGTAAATACACCAAGCCTCGGCTGAGGCCTACAGGCCTGTTTCTTAGTACTTACGTCAGCTAGCTAAATGAGCTGGCCCTGACCCAGACTACGGTTCAGAATAAGTATTTAACAACACAAACATTACCGTTCAAATGCTGAGCATTGTAAATTTTAATAACATCTACTTAAATAGTTAACATATTCACAAAAATAGGCATGCAAATCAAATTAAGCACAAGAATGACGACGAGTAATTCGATGAATACGTAGCATGTTGCGCACTAAAACGGCTCACTTCCAGCAAATAGACTGCGCCACGGCACAAGCACAGCGCTTTTTATCAGCCTACCTGGTCTGCAATGTTAAGTACTCCCATCTCCCAAACTCAGCCCGGACGGAGCTCCTTCATCAGGATAAAACTTCGAGGTAAATTGTGGTGCGCTACTGTATCCACCTGTCAGACTACACCCATAACTAAAAGCAAAAAGAAATGCGGTTTCTGTCTGTCACTGTTGTCTGTATCCAGTGTCTGGTCTGACTGCGCTGGTCCGCCTACAGGCGTGGCGGTCTGCTTCCCCTTACGCGAAGGAAACAGCGACACCATGTGGCGGTAAAGGGTAGCACCTTCTGCGTTCATGACTGTGAAAACGTGAACAGAAGTCTATTGGGTGAGGTTATTGTCAAAAGTACGTGTATTATTAATCTAATTATTAATAATTATCCGTTTTAAAAGTTAAAATTTTAAGAATTCACAATTTCCAAATTTCTGCTTTATGAACACAACATCCCCCACCCCACTGACTCACCACGTTAACGTGCTGGAAGGGTTTGCATACCCCCATGATCCTGGGGGCTATGCTGTCTGGGGCATAATGTTCCAACCCTCACCTGGTCATAAGATCTTGATCCTGACAAAAATAATGAGATCCTGGATACAACTAGCTGAAATGAGCTTCCTCTGTCTGGCAGCAAGGCTCAGCCTTAGAGAAAAGGAGCTCTGTCATCGAGGAAGAGCTTGAAGTAGAGCCACTGCTCCTCCTCGTTGAGCAGCAACTCAACTTCAGGCTGTTGGGTGGTCATCTAAGTGCTAGTACTCAGGCATCTGGTTAGGATGCCTCACGGTCGCCTCTCTGTGGAGGTTTTCCAGGCATGTACCACTGGTAACAGACTCCTGGGTAGAGATTCTGTCCTGGGAATGCTTTGTGATCCACCAGGAGGAGAGTACATCTGGGGTGAGGGATATCTGGGTTACTTTCCTGAACCTGCTGCCCCACAACCTGATATTAAGCAGAAGAAAAAGATAGATGGACATCAATGTAAGGTGAATTAAAATCTATCCTTAGCGAATATATATATATATATATATATACACACAAATTTCATGACTTTGTGGTTATTTCTGAAGTATTAACCTGGAATATGAAACATTTTATATCCAAAAAATGTTAAAGGGACTGCAAGCTATTTTGAAAATTTTGTGCACACGATTGCCCCGTCAGGCCAAATGCATAATAGCAGCCTTAATGGTAAGGTCGTGCATGAGGCATGCATGCTGTAAGTGCACTCGCAGCTGAATCAGTCCTGTATTTGATAATTTACAGATTTGCAGGCATGACTTCGACTGAGATAATAAATTTGATGTATGATATTTAAACCAAATCAGCTGTGAGCACGTCAGACAGCTTAAAAATGTTTCTACTACGGGAAATATGTGGAAACTCCTGAAAGCATCAATTTTTCATGGACTCAGATAAGCGTTTGACTCACAGGCAGAACTCAGGTTGGACTCAGATTTCAAAATTGTTAAAACTGATTTTATTTTCAACAATGATCAAACTCAGGGCAGACAGAGAGACAAGAGAGACAGGTTCAGATGACTCCAGGTTTTACTGAGCTCGGGATAGTCAGAAGAGCCACAGAAGCGCCGAGTGTAATCCAGCCAGGCGCTCCGAAGCTCCTTCTCCGCCGGCGCAGCTTACTGAGCAGGTGTACCAGCGTTCCCACTGTTATGTTCGTATTCTTTTAAATCATGGAGGAGGCTTGCAATTCAACACAGTAACCAAGTTTTTTAATGTCTTACAGTTCGTCTCATGTTCACAGGCACACCAGCTTCTTCTTAGGTTCCTTAACATGTTCAAACAGCGCCAGTATGAACAACAGTGACATCTAGTGTCAACACAGTAATAACTACTGATCCTAACACCCACCAAAGATCTTCTTCCTCAGAAGATGACTCACTCAGTACAGTCGCTCACAGAACCTGACACAACTCTTTTTCCCCACGTAGTAATAATTTCTTACCTTTCAAGCAAATATGACGTAGACTGCTGGTCTTTTCTCATACCGAGATTCTCTCAGCATTTTCCACTTCTCAAATGCCAAACCAATCTTTGCCTCCGTCGACCCGACTCAAGTTTCACCCTTTTTGTTACGCTGGAAAAACACTTGGTTCCTTTGTCTTGGGTGTGCTCTCTTGTTCTTGGTAGAATCCATGCTTCAAACGCTACTCTCTCTGCAGCTTTTAGCTAGCGATAGGAAATGCTACACCTAAGGGTGAACGCGTGACTTCATGATGCATTTGATTGCCTCTGGAAAGTATGATGTGTATTCGACCCGAACAAGCTCTATTAAAGGTGGAATATGGAATATTTTAATAAAAAGCTATATTTTTAACAAAATAATGCCTCCACGGGGTGTTTAGAGGGTTGTAGAATGAAATTACACTAGTTCCTTTAAAAATTGTATTTGAAGTAAAATATAATAAAATCTTAAATTTGCTTGCCATAGGGGGTTTCCCAACATGTGAGAAGGAGGTTCGTGTGGAAATGATTTTATTAGCAACTAGCTAACATGGAGCTACAGGTTGCTGAAGTGGGGAACTCTGGGCCAGTGGTTCGACTGGAAGACACACCACGGAGGATTTTATTGCTTTTTTTAATTGCTTTTTTGATTTTATTGGACAAGTGGGGTGTGCAGAATGGTGTGTGAGGAGGAGAGAAGATCTTAGGTGGGACTGCAGAAAGTTTTGGTTAGCTCAAGTAGAGCCGCAGGGCATTTACATGAGCTCTTTGCCATGGACTGAATCGATGACTGATGACTTTACAAAGCAATTTCTGTCTTTCAGAAATCATTTATACAATCTTCTCAGTATATAAATATACACATGAGCGTTTTAATTCTAAATACATATAATTTTTATTTTAAAAAAAATCTTATTTGTTGGCACATTACGTTTTTGGTAGGGAGGGCGGTGCCATAGCACCCTCTATTGGCCAGCTGCCACTATTGGCTACCTACCAAACTTGCCTATGAGAGTCCGACTTCCTGTTTCCCTCCCCGCTGCGCATGCCAGCAGCGCACTCCGGTTGATACGTGTTTATGCTAACAGTTTTTAGCTAGCGGCCTGCTAGGCATGGTCTCAACTGTGGGAGCTGATGAATACTAATGAGTGAATGAGTTGTGACGTAACAAATACAGAATTTTCGAACTCGGGTTTTATCCCCACGTGCGTAGTTTGTGAGATAAAAACTGAAAGAGAAGTTGTTGACCTGTTTTCACACCCACTATGAAGGTAAGAACACCTGTGGAGCTAAAATATTCAACAGAAACCTCAGAAAAACCGTTTGTAATGGAATGGCCTCTTTAAAGATTTCACAGAATAAAAGAATGCGTTAGATTGCATTTCATGAGATTAAAATTATTTTTTCTTTTAAAAAGTGCTCTGTACTTACAATGGGTTTATTTCAAAAGTATAAAACCGACCATTTTAAATAGATTTTTATAATTATGACAATGTGCCAAAGGGGGCAACACTGCATGTCCACGTTTGAAATCTGTTTGGTGTTGCAATTACTAAGATTGTCCACAGAGCGGCGCCAGATCAATTTCACTAAGGGATGACTAGATGATAAGAAGAAGAGTTTTCCCTCATTCATATTCCAAGCTAAATTTTGTTCCAAATTTTCAGTTTACAGTGCAACTTAATCCCTTCCAGATTATTTCCCCGCCCACACTCTCATTTTAAGAAACGTTCGAAATTTGGGTGTTTACTGGAGGACCTGGGCTGTGATTGACATGTTACTGAAAAATCACAGAAAGATGGAAGGGACACGAGCTCCGTTGCCTCAGAGGGTGAAGATTCATGCAGACTTCTTTTGGTCTTATACTGTTAATATGCAAATAAACCAGTTGACAGCCTCAATGCAGAAAACTGGTTTATCTGCTTCTTTCTCACTCACTGCTGAATTATTTTTTGATACAGTTTGATTCAGTTGTTTAAGTGACCTGCTTGTTTTTGTTGCGTCATTTCAACTCGTTTTACTTTTCTGACTTTTTTTCTTTTGATCACAACAAATGTTATAACAATTGCGGTTTTCTTTTTACTCTTGCAAAATTCACATTCATATGTTTTTTGTAAAGTAATGTAACGACTCTGCTTTGATGGTTACTGCTTCACATGATCACGGTGTCTGTGCTGATGTCTGCGGGTGTGAGAGAGGGCATTCAGGTAAATGCCTGGAGGTGGACGAGTGTGAGAGAGAAGGAAAAAAGAGAGTGAGAGATGCGATAGTGGTACTGTATATGGTTCGGTTTCAGCCTACAGGACCCGGTTTTGTTAAACAGAATAGAGGCACAATGCAGCCATTTATTTGATGAGCGCAAATGAAGACTGGAAATAAAACAGAGACTGCATAGTCGGATGGGATCAGTTAAACTGTGGAATGTGAATGACTGATTGCTGTTTTTCCAAAACAAAGGCTGTAAACAAAAGAAGTCAGATGTAAATATTTGCAGCCAGAGTTTACGTTATTGAATGCTGTTCACCATGGGCTGACTGGACCACTGGTTATAGTACTCACAGTGTGAGCACACGGAGCATTGTGCCAATCGTCATTGTGTCCACATTACTGCGACTGCTGCAGATAGGACATCTTCTCCGTAATCACTCGCTATTCAAAGTCCAATTCTCTGCGGAGGTGTGGTCAAGACGCTGCTCTTTTTATATTCAGCAGCGGCAGAATCCTGACGTCACGTTTAAAGAAAATAAGGTTTCAGCCAATAGCAATGCCTGATCCAATTCAAGTGCAGTGTCACATTTTAAACCTGAAGAGGGAGCGCTACTAATGGTTTTGGTATAAAATCAATAGTTTTATAAAAATGTGCAAACATACTAAAAGCAAGACCCAGAAATGTAGGCAGGACTATTAAACACTCATTTATAGGGTTTATCAGCATAAAAAGTTGATTTGGGGGGTAAGTTGCACTTTAAAGAGCAGGTTTTAGGTTAAATGTTATAAAATGCATATGACATGTTGTCCAAAATGATTATTTGAAATGTTTATTGGGGATATTTTTGTTTTCACAATACATAACGCCACTTTTTTTAATTTCAGAAAATTTCATAATCTGGACCTGTGACGTCAGTAAAGGGAGTCGTATCCCAAAAATGTGCATAAGAGATTTAAGTGTTGATAAAATTATATAATCTTTCAAAAGTTCTTTTTTTTTTTTACATGAATTTCATCCTTAGCTTCAGTCCTCTCAAAATATAATAAAATGTTTGTGTATTTCTGAGATTTAACCCCTTTAATGCCAGGTTTTGTCATTAAAGAGGTCCTTCCTTTAAAAACATTTTTTCTGAGGTTTCTGTTGAATATTTTAGCTCCACAGGTGTTCTTACCTTCATAGTGGGTGTAAAAACAGGTCAACAACTTCTCTTTCAGTTTTAATCTCTCAAACTACGCAGGTAGCGATAACACCTGAGTTCAAACAGCCTGTACTTGTTTCGTCACAACTCCTTTATACGTTAGTATTTGGCAGCTCCTGCAGTTGAAACCACGCTTAGCATGCTGCTGGCTTAAAGCTGTAGCACAAGATGTAGCAAACAGGAAGAGAGAACGTCTACTGTTGCCATACGCAGTGGGGCAGGAAACAGTAAATCTTGCTCTCAAAGGCTAGTTTGTTAGCCAATCAGAGTCCAGCAAATTGGAATAATGAATATGAACGAGCTGCTGCCGAAACCTAACAGAACCAGTCGGAATCAGCCGAATTTTGATGCAGACAGATTGAAAGGTCTGTTAATCAGTGTTTCCTAACGTTTTTTATATATAAAATGTTTCATATTACTGGTTAATACTTAAGAAATAACCACAAAGTCCTGAAATTTGTAAGAAATGGCCTCTTTAAAATTTGGACTGTAAAAACATCCAAAAAACCGAAAAAAAAAAAATTGTGATATATCTACAGAACTTTTTTTGGGGGGGGGGGGGGTT